>JBBPLX010000478.1:0-21597 GCA_038090015.1 Leccinellum albellum
GCCGCCCATCCTCTTACCTCACCTATCCTCGCTCGCCCTTGCCCTACGGTCCCTTACTAGGCCTCAAGCCTCCTTGCTCGCGATGACCCAGTTTGTCATTCTCTGCGCTGGTATACACAGGGTCCTCGAAGATATTTTATCCGTATCGTCCTGGGAATTTATGCCGTGTGTCCTGCTCGAATGATCCTTTTCTCAGACTATCGGGTGCGTTCGACAGGTAAGTAAATTGTACTTTTTTTTACGCTCTACGTGTCCTGCATAATCACTATATGCATCTCATCTTGTCCTCAGCTGTTCAAATTTCTTTGATTGCTGAAACACTCCATTATAAATCATGTTTCATTGAGGCAGAAGGACATACAACGTTGTGTGGAGATGGATACTACAGGGAGCAATATGCAAATGATTTTCTGACTTATTCGAAACCTTATTTGGTTAATCATTCTGCTAGATTTGTGTCATCCCTCTCTATCGACGGAAGAGATGGCTACCCATGTCAGTCGCGCGACCGCAATCCCAGTCTAGAGGCCAGTGCCTCAGCATTCCACCTTCCCCATACCATCGTCCTCTCACGTCAATGAATTTGACCTCGGGGATGTCCGACTCGCTGGCGGCGTCGCGCGGTACGCTGAACGTTGGTCCAAAGTTCAACGCTCTGCTCGAAGAGATTCGTTGGTATCTGTCAGGGCCGGATTTCTCACGTCCGCTCGTGTGATCGAGGCGTCGATGGATGGACTTCGTACGCGCATCTTTGTCGAAACCGCTGCAACAGGTGGGGGGCTGATACGGAAGCGCCATCTGGGCCAGGAGGATCTGACGAGACGGCGATGGGAGCACCTGACCGGCCGGGTTTCTCCCTGATCTCATGAGGTGGTGGCAGCAGGCGCTCGATGCGATGCTGAACGTGTTGGTGGACGTGAGTCCGATTCAATCCTTTTTTTTTTTTTAGTTTCGTTAACTTGCGTTGATTTTCGTAAATCTGACTTTAGAATACCGTGGCAGTGAGCGAGGCAATCGTCATGTTCGATTACGAGGCCCGCTTTCCTGACCGGTCGTCGTGTAGTTGATGTGATGGTATTTTAGACCTTGTAGCATCCATCCGACCATGACAAGAAGATGCATGCATCATCTGGTGCGTTCCATCATGAGGGCGAGGACAAGGGCCGATACAATACAAACGTGACGAGGCGGAAGAATCAGACCAGGGACCGTAAGCCGAGCCTCTTGACTTGCTCCGCAGGAGTACGCGCACGGAAACGCAGCACGTGCAAGCGCAGGCTGGGTCACCTGCGCGTCACTCATTCTGACTCGCAGCACATTTCCTATGGTGTACCAACTGTCATTGCCGCCTCCCCGAAGCTCGCTGCACAGACCAAGGCTAACTCCTGGATTAGTCCTTATCCGGCTCAGTGATGAATGAACCACTTTATGGGAAAATGGACTTATGAGCAACATAATAAGATTCTTGCTTGAAATGTCATGCATGAATGTTGGAACGGAGGCTTCAAATGGGCACCTCCGAGAGACTCAAACTAACTTGAAGTCATCCTCCGAGTCGTAGCAAAAGTACTAGTATTACATACATAATCATCATCTCATCATCGGGTTTATATCAGTTCAAAGTTATAACACGAGCAGACTCCGCAGGCTCGTCATGGTGACCGGTTGCTTGGTTTGCATCATGATCGAGCGCTACTCCGAGTCCCATTCATCAGTATCCTGATGTGACGACCTTTGTAGGGCACTGGCATTAGTAGCTTCTGTTTGCTGCCCCATTGACACTTCTGCGGTTCTCTGACTCTTATCAAGTGTCCGTAGAAATGCCCACTCGATTGATACGACTCGACCATAGGCGGTACCTTCTATAAGCCAACTTTCTCCCCATCTGGCTAGTACGGATTGTTATCCTGCAGATAACTCACTTCTCCCTCCCCAATGAACCATATGATTCCAATGACTTTCTTCATTTGCCCCTGATGCGCTTTCGATCAACCTTAGCAGAATGATTACACGGCGGCGAAATCAATGCTGAAGAATCAGTTCCAATCTCTATCTTATTAGTATATATCGCCTTCGATGACTGCTGTGATCACATTGGTCCCATTGCAAGTCTCACGACGTGGTTCCGGTTTACTGGTCGAGACAAATGGCTTTCAGACTATTCTTTTGATCCAAATGAACAACCCCACTCACTACAATAGTGTGCCTCAGTGGTGGAGGGAAGTAAAGCATACAAGGAGGAACACCGGACCTTTGCATCATTGATGAACTCAATGCAAAGCCAAATACCTGTGGACTTGAACGAAGTTCTCCGCAGCCATTCATCATCTCTGCAAAATTCGGTTTGATGACACTGCCTTTGCATAATCATATAGGTGGCAATAAGTAAGTGAAGACCAACTTTGTTGAGTCTATTACTAGTTGCCCACTAGCACCACTGTATTCATACATCACCAATTGTCTTCAAGCCATGCCGTCTGGCATACAATCGATTATCCAACTCCAACTATTAAACAACACAGTATCAGGTATGTCCTGGTACAAACCTCATTGCTGTCTACTAGTCTGATATGCTGGCATGCAGTTGCATGCGTCGCCATTGTGACTTATGATTATAGTAAGCAGTCTAACAATCCATCTACAATGTCCTACTGAAGGGAGTTTTGCAACTCTTCTCATAGTCCTCACGTTTCCAAAAGAGGTGCCATATACGTACTCTACTCCAGTTTCGTTTCATGACTCAACAGATGTTCACTAGGTCAAATACATCTGGGTTCGCAAACGACTAATGTAAAATATCATATCGCTGATATTATAGCAGAGCAAGTCATGGACATGGCTCTCTACATTGTTTATCATAGTGAGTACTCTTCCGAAATGATACTATAGGTGTTCATGCACAGTACTCCAACAGGTCCGCTATGTCGGTATCTATGCTGCGTTGTAAGTTTATTGTTCCCGCAATGTATATTATCGAGATAAATTTGATTATTTTCAATGAAGGTCTGCTTCACTGGGTATGTTAAAGACACTCAGTCGAGGATGCTACATTCAATGATTGTCGTCATTTCAAGGTGGCAGCACATTCGTGCCTGGTCCACTGAAGGTTAGTTTTCATTTGAAAAGGGTAAATTATTGACAAGAATGCATTAATGTGGTAGGCGTATGTGTTCATTCCACAGACATTACACTTCCGGTTCATAATCTTGTAGGTGTAAGTGCAGTTTATCATCATCATAAGTGATACTCTACTGAAATATACTTTCATAGGTATTGGACTCAGTTATTCGAATGATTGGGCAATAAAAGTGTTCACTTGTACTGCTGATCGTGAGTTATTGAGATTTTCACCGATGACCTCATTGTTATATTTTGGCTTCGATGTTAGTGTTCATGGTTCTGCGTGTTTATGCAATGTGGAATCGGTCAAAGACAATCCTCAGCATCCTATTACTTGGTTACACAGTCCAGGTTATTCTGCAAGTTGTTCTCGCTGCTGTCTTTGAGAATCCATATATCGATACCACAAGTATGAATCCATCTATTTGGAAAGACAATCCCATTGTGAACAGACATCTTCTCCCCTTACTGCCTCTCCTTCAGTTGCAATCACCCAAGTACTCAATTACTCAGTTTGCACCCAAGCGCATACTGTACTAGGCCCTTACTTCAAATATATGGTCATCTACCCGACGCTCTTCGATTTCTTATTACTGGTTCTTGCTCTGATCCCGACAATGAAGGAATCAACTGTGATATACAGGGCGACGAGGCATTGGCAGCTCAACCGGTATATGTCCTTGATCGTACGGGAGGGCGTCTTTTATGTCTTATTGTATGTCGTCCATAGATTTTTGTTCCTACTTCGCGCTCAATGTGTCTCCACACAAACTGATGGATCCTGCTTTGCTCTGCAACACAGGAACTTGCTCGCCAATATCCCGAACGCAATAGTATACGCAGATGGGGACCCGTTACCCCCTGTTTGGTACCTCGTCTCTTTTCTGTTTTGGATCGCAACCACTTTCCCCGTCATGCCTCGATTCGTGCTCAGCATTCGGGAGTTGTACGCCAAGGATACTCTCCGTTGCTATGATGGGATCGACAGTGGATTTGGGATCTCTTCGCATGTCAGGAACATTGCTGGACATGATACCTCTGTCTCTGCGATCGCATTTGCAGGTGGTAGAAGCGGTGTGGGCGAGGGGAGTGACGAAGAAATACGGCTTGAGCCCATTGAGATGAACGAGGGTTAGCAACGGTTTTATGATTATTTTTATGTGGTTCATTGTAAAACGATATGTTCGGAACGTACTATGATGTACTACAATCACCGGGATGAAACTTCCTTCTGCTCCAATCGTCTGTCATTTAGAATGGCATGTTAATAGAACCGTAGCGACGACTCGTAGGAATTGTGTGGTCATATGAGCCAGTGCCATCGACTGAAACATTGGCTGCACGCACCACTTCGTCGTCCACTTTGAACTCGTTCACCTCTTTGAAGGTCGTAGAATCCCACACCATAACTTGACCACTCTCCATGCCCGTCACGATCCACTTGCCATCCCGCGATACGACGAGATCGAACACGGAGCTTCTAGCATCCATTGGCATCCCAACCTCCATGGCATCTTCCGCTTGCCATCGTCGAATCTTCTTTTTCCTACCACCGCTCACTACCTCTTTCCCGCCAGCGAAAGACGCACCCGAAACCACATCGTCTGGCTTATTGGTTTTGACCAGCTTGGCGTCCCTTTGGTTAACCCCATAGCAGTGTGGGGGAAGGGTCCGCCGGTGTCGTCGCTAGTTTCTTTATCAATATTATGCTTTGGATGGCGCCTCGTTCTCATCACCTTTGGTAGACATCGCTTCTTGGTGTGACTAGAGGTCTGGCTATCTTCTACCTGTAGCCATGTTATGTTGATGTCGTCGATCGAATGTCTTCTTGACTTACTCACCGCTCTTCTGCTTCAAGCGTCTCTGGGAGAGTATACTGGGTTGGCGATCAGCCTTGAATGCTTGAGCAATGGAGAGAAACCTCTATGGCTTCCATTTGACACCCACGTACATCCGGCCAATTCCGAGTGGAAGAACACGATGACGCATACACGTGGTAGCCTGAGGTGTGGTCCATGTGGGTGAAGGATGAATATGAGATGAGTGTCGGTTGATCCCATCAGCCACCAACTAATAGCTAAGCGAGTGAGAACGTGGATGCGCTAGTTCGATACGATGCCTTGAAATGCTCGTCGCCTGTCAACGCCGTCCCTTTGAGGATCTCCGGTGATCCCGAGACAAGGGGCTTCTGATTCTGCGAGGGGACCCCTGACCGGGCCCAGCTCAACTAGTATGCAACCTGAATGTAGGACCATACCGCGCCATAGTAATGAAGTCTTCCATTCCGAACCTTTGTATGTGGGGTGACGTGTCAGCAAAAGTTTGTTGACAGTGAAGAGGACAAGACATACATGTCTGCAATGGGTATCTTGGGCCGATCAGAGTACTTTTGTGAGCGTTTCTCCAGCAATTCGACAGCGACTTCCTCCGAGTTCAATACGATGATGGTCTGACCCAAGATGTTCGTATGGACGACGTCGCCTTTTTCGACCACACGTTGGTGTCGTTTTCAGGACCACAATCTCAATGTGCATGCCATGACGTACCATAAATTTTTGCCCACTCCAGATAGGTGAGATGTGGTGCGTCTCTGTTCATTCCAAGTACATTCCCAATGAAAGGTAGAGGTTTTGGGCCTGGTGGGACTGGCAGCGGGGTAGAGTATGCCGATGACTGCCACCGTCGTCTGGACCTTCGTTCCCCTTCAACGGCGAGCAGGACAGCTGCGAGTGCAAACAGCGCTACGATCATGATCATCGGGATGAAAGCGCCGGCCCTGGGAAAGCAAATACAATCCTACCTAGCCTCCCGTGTAGTTCCTGTTCTTCTCATGACATCGTGCGCCCGGTATGGAGTCGTTTCATGTCATGCCTTATGATCAGTTGGATCAGCTTGGATGAGCATGAGATAAGTTGATTATTGATTAGAAACAGAAGGGAACGACTGTCTTCAACCTACTTATGTAAGGACCCGGGGAGACTACGTAATTGGAAACATGTTACATGTTAGTACATACTTGAATGGAATGGAAGATAGGCTCCCGGGCGGTCAGGCCTTCAGGTGAGTCGGAAAGTCACGGCAACGTGTCCGACAAGTGACGGTCTACTCTACATATAGTGATTGGAGAGTCAGTCATGCTGGCAGACATCCAGAAGATCACCGTCCCCAAACAGGCAGAATTCGGTGATCCTATGTACGCAGAGTAGTCGCTCCAGAGAATCGAGACTAGCCGTCAGGGGTTATTCCAGCACATCTGCTGGATGTGGATACTAGCGCAATGAAAAAAGAAGGCCACGTTCCCACGCCTTATATCAAGGTACAATTGGAATTCACAAGTCGTTGCGGCTCGCACCAACCAATAATGCTGCAAGATTCAATATACTCATCTGGATATTCGAAGCCTCAACAAAATCGAGTATCTACAGACCGTGCCACTTAATGAAATGATTGACAATAGCCCTACTTAATCGGAGAGGAAAATATTCGGGCTTGATGTCCCTGCCAAGGAACAGGGCTCACAGCTACACTCCTGTTCCTTTTTCATCCAAGCAACCCAAGACACCGATAAAGTAAATTAGGCGTGCCTGGTTAAAGTTGATTTGATCATCCAGCTTACTCGAACATGTAGAGATTCGTATATTGGTTGAGTAACTGCTCGGGGAATTCAAAATGACCGCAAGATCAGTCAATAAGTATGAGATGAGGGAGAAGTTACTTAGGTAGCGGCGCCCGACGATTACGTTAGAAACCGGCATGACTCGCAAAAGGCATGAAAGAACACGCGTCAGAACCCAAAAAACGCATGGTGAGTAGGGTGCGTGACGTGACTTACTTTGTATGTACGTATACCCGCAGCCTGCACCCCCGATGGAGGGGGTGGGGAACATGTCAGGCCAGTAGTAATCTGGTCGACCGCCGCCGAGGGCGATCAGCACAGTATCATCAAAAGACCAGTGAGAATGATCCATTTAGAGCTAAATACCCTAGACAGAGAACCTGTGAAACTCGTCACCGTTGCAGTGACACCTAGCATTGGGATCCTAGAAAACATTACTATTCAATATGACGATTTATACCTTGGAAACAAAGGATGCTCTCATGTGTGCTACAGTCGAAGTAGGTGTCCAACGGATAATACCCTGCCATAAAGTTGTGAAGGTCAAAAAGATGGTGCTCCACCAGAAAAATAGAAACAGCAAGGTTCCAAAGAGAAGTTGGGGTAGAACCACGTTCTGGGGGGTCTAAGCCGAGGAAAAGTGAGTTTACGGACACGAATGAAACATAGTGTGTGACATACATCGCGGCCTTGTCGATAGGCATTAGTGTTTCCCAATAGAAGAACCCGACGGTAAGCGCTATCGAAACAAGCAACGGAGCGAGAACTCCTGCAGAAGCTCAACCGTCTACTGACGCGGACGTCACTGCATAGATGAAATGAATGAGCGCGACTAACAGCAGTATATCAGCATTCAGAAATGACTGTTATTTCACGAGTATATGGGCGGCATACCCGTCAAAATAGAAATCCTAATTAGATCAAGCCTCTTTCATTTTGCACCGCTTCTACTAGATTCATCTCTGGGCTTCGCAATTTCCGGGGGAATGACGAGCGGGGAACAGAACGCGACCAGACTGGAGATGATCGCAGTGAACCAAAAGACCCAGTGGTACGATTCAGCTGAGGGTTGTAGAGACCAGGGGCCCAATTATCGTGAGGTCCGAGGTGCATATGAGCTTCTGCCGAATGATCTCGATGCAGTGATCTATGCAGTGTTGATCATTGTCTACAATCATGCAGGAAGGGGTCGTGCACACCAAGGTGGGGACGAAGCTTGCTGTTGAACGATCGAAAGGAGTATAATAGTCCCGTCGAAGGTACTTAGCAAATCCTTGTGTTGGTCAAAAAAAGACATTACCACGTGATAGGCGGGAAGTTGGATTCTCAGACTAAACAATGACGAAGATGGTAATTATCGACTTGAGACATGTACCCACCACTGTCCTCGGGTCGATATTTGACCGTGACGGCGGTGTCATTCTCCCCGATCATCAAGAGCTCCCCACGGGTCAACCGAGTCGTTCTGGCTTATCGACTGATGTAGTCAAGACGACGTACGGAATCCGAAAAAGCGCCACCCTACCTTTTATGCCAATTCTGTCCCAGGCAGTGTCAACAGCAGGACTCGGGTTTCCTCGGTAAACGGAAGTTGAATTCATGGCACCGTCAAGCTGTTTTTCGGCGTATCGGACAACCTTGTTCACAGGCGCTGTATACAATACCAATTCGTCAGTCGGCCAGTTATCTCCGCTGCGAGGATGGTACTTAGTACAGTATGTCAGAAGAGGATCAAGAGGACAAGTGCCATCGATAGTGCGAACCCATAATGCAAAGAAAATGGAAAGGAGGAGTAGGAGGGGGGCATGAATAACGAGGGTTTTCACGCCACGCAGGAACAGAAGCAACTTCATGAGGCCTACGACATCCTCTCGTTTCTTGGTAGCATTTGGCAAAAGGCACTCTCGCCGCTTTTCATCGCCAGCTCAGCACAAGCGAGCCCCGCGAAGAGGAGGACGTGGGCGCATACATCTTGCGATACTATGTACCAGGGTTAGCATGTTTGAAATTGAGCTGCAGCCACTAGTGGTACTGACATCAAGAAAAGACAACAAACGTGATTTGAACCTGGGCGAGGGCCTGGATTGAAGAAACTAAGATGGACATCAAAATAAGGTGGTGAGCATGATTCAAAGATATACCTGTGTAAAAATCTCGCTGACTCCGAGGAAAGGGAAGGTCGCAGAGGGCACAGTCTAGCCCATTCACAGGTTGACTGCAAGTTGTTTTTTGTTCGAAGGTTGTTTGACTTGGAGCGAAGAGGGCGGAGTCACACCTGTTTTCATTGTTGTACTATACAGAACCCGCCACATAGCAGTGCCGTGCCAGTGGATCCAGCGATGGAGTTTTGATAGTATTGTTCCTGGATGTAAACCACTGCCCGGATGGCTCGCCCGCTCATCAACGTTTCAACGCTTGCCGCTCTCACTCTAAGAAAAAAGAAATTTACAAACCAGAGCCTGAGATACCACATTAAAGCAAGCAGTGACGTCATGACTCGGACCAGACATGGTATCCTGAGGGGTTTTATTGATTAGAACGAGTACATGATCAGCTGGCAGAGTATCAGAGATTAACCGTGCGCCGAAATCAAACAGAGGATTGGCTCTCGAGAATCTTTCATTGAGCAAGAATCCGCGGATGAACGAAAACGAGGCGCTATGTCCCATGGGTGAGTCGTCGAATTGGTGTGGTTTCCGGAGCCCCCCTTCGGGTCGTGTGGGAGAAGGCGGGTCGTCAGGACACCCACGGCCCGGGACCAGCCGGGCCAACCGGGTTGCTCGCTCGTCGTCGTGCGTGGCGGACAATTCGACGAGCGACATTATGATACTTGTTGAAACGTTGATGATCCAACTCAAGAGTCGACTTCATCGATTCATCAGTTTGATCCTTACACTTTAAACGTGATGCATCCTGACATTTAAGTGAGGCTACTTGTTGATATTTCCCCTCCTCCACATTCGCTACTCAATGTTCTTCAAGGTGATCACAACCATTGCGGTCACAGTGGCTGTTTTAGCCTTCCCAGCAGCAAGTAATGGCATGGCCATACCACTTATGCACAGAGAGCAGGAACCGCGCATCGATGCTGTACGTCCGTGCCAGATAGTCCACCCTAGATGACTGCACAACCCAGTTAATCCGCGACGTCTTGTAGTCCGCCCAAACTCGGCCGGTAGGTTATCCTTACACAGTACAGCAGTGATTCCACGTCCGAGCGCAGGCGCCTGCGGGCGATCCGACAGCGCGATCTCCTCCAGCGTGTTGAATACGACGCTCCGCCCCACCAAACTAAAATTTGCGTCCAAACAAGTCCGGTTGGTGCGTGTTCTTGCCCTTGGTCGATGCGTACAGGTTTTCGGCTCGCTTTTTCGCTTCCTCGTGCTACATCGCTGCGTTCGCCTGGAGGAGTAATGGCACGGCGTGCTTCATCCCCGCACCGTATATGCGCAAGTAATTAAACACTTTGGCCTGGTCGCGCGAGATCCCCAAGATACCTGCCGTCTTGGAGTGCACGTCCGTCCCCGTAGCCTTGGTGCCCTCGAGTGTCATCCATCTGATAGCAGTGATCCCATGCAGACCAAAATGCGCGTCGCCCATACGGCTCGATATCCACAGCTCCTCTGAGTCGACGTCGGCCCCAACGATGGCATAACCCGGCGGCGCGCAAACCGTCGCCTTGAGCTCGGATCCCGCACGGTTCTTCTTTGCATTGCTCGCCGTCTCCCACGTTTTCTCGATCGCGCGACGCGCGACCGTGTCCATCGTGGTCACCTGCGGAAGGATCATGCCCCACTTGTGCTCCGACGATGATGACCGCACGAACTGCATGTCAACTCGATCGTCTTGCCACAAGACCGACTGGTTTAATATCCGACTGCGCGAACTGATCCAGTACTAGCTGCATTGCGCGTTCAGGTCTAGCGCAGCCTGGGCGTCGTCCCCTGGGCTCGTCAACGTCCTGTCCTGCGCATACTTCATGAACGTCTTGGAGAGCGAACTCCCCACGTTTGCGCTCTCGCCGTCCTTGTGCGGGGGCTCGTAAAAGACAAGAGGCTGAAGACGCGCGCAGAATTCGATGGTACTCGGCATTCTAAATGTCCATCCATGTTCCCTGGAATGAAAGAGCGGATGGCCCATCCAGGACAGGTGGAGGAGGATGGGGGAGATCCGGTTTTGTACGGTGATGTCGAGTGAACCCGGCGGGAATTCTTTCTTTGGCCTTGCAAGGCTCCAATACCATTTCGGCCAGATCACTGGGGGTCTAGGAATTATGGACATAGGTGTCAAGGTTGACTGGGCGCAGTGAGGAACGATTCTCCAGTCTAATCGTCGCAGGAAGGGTTCTCGCTCATAATCTTCTTCGTGCAAGAGATTTTGCTAAATTGACGATACAACTTCCCAGTTCGAGAGTACGCTCCCCACTGGAAATAGCAAAAGCCAGCGATAAATTCGATGAAGTCAGACGACCCTCTTTGAGATGAAGAACATCATGCGTCGGACCGAGGATGGTCAAGATCTTCTTCGCGCCCGCGCTGGGAGGTTGCGTTACATCGCCATCCTAAATGAAATACCACTTTTCTTCTGTCGTATATTGCAGAGGATGACAATCAAAACACAAGCGGAAAAGGATTGGGAGCACACGGTTCACGCTACTAGCACTGAAGACTCCATCCTTGAGTAAACCGCGCAGCCACGCTGGTTGCTTATTCGTGGGTGACTTGGCCTTGGGTGTCAACTCTATAATCTGCAGACGATCAATGCCAGACAAGACATGTGGTTGGGGAATGACCTACACCGTCTTCAACATCTCTGGATTTCTTTGCGATCCTTGGCGTCCGATCAAGCTGGGAAAGCTAAGGATCGTCTCTCCAGGACTCGTCTTGCATTATACCCTTTGCCTGCTCCACAAGATCGACTAGATGCTTTTTGACGTTGCCTTCCAACTCATGGCACGTCTGTTCCGCGTTGCGCAGATACTCTTTCCATGATTCGTTGACCGTCAAAAAGCTCGAACCCATGATTAGAATACCAGCAAGCGATACCGGGCTGGGACATCTCTCAAGGAACGATGGAAGGACTCGTGCAAAGACCTGATGAGTCACATAGACGTCGTGAGCACAGTGCGAGAGGTAGTCTTGAATGTCTGAGAGAATCGCCTCCCTTGATGACGTTATAAAGTCGTTGCGGATTTGCTTGTCCATATCGATGTTGCAATACGGTTTCGCCACGCCTGCGAGGGTGTTGGCAGATGTAAGCTTCCCAGCGTTGTTGTGAAAGCTCAACAGCCGTTGCGTCCACATCGTCCTCTTGGAGCTGAGGGAGACTTTCCTCGATCTCGACACGCAGTTGATGGAGTTGCACGCGCCGTTGAGTGTCGATCTCGGAGTCTGCTTGAGATGCCACATCATGCACGATCTCGAGCGCGGCCTCGACAGCCCCTGCACGCTGCTCGATTCACGCTGCCTTTGCCTTGCGGTGTTTCATCCACGCTGGCCGTTGATGGGACGATATACCGTTAACAGCGACGTGGAGGGACATCGTGTCCATGAACCGTGTCTGCGTGCCCCTCAGACTGTGCTCTTCGTGGATGCATTGCCGGTCATAGGAGATGTTGCGTCCGACGACAACCCGCGGCGTATCGGGGTCACCGAATGGGATGAGGTGCTGCACCTCTTCCTTCTCGCCGAGAAGCCAGGGTGATGTCCAGCAATACCACGTGTTTTTAGACGCGGCACAGGCGAGGACTGGATACGGACGGTAGGGTGGCATCGTCTCAACGTCGAACACGAGCATCTGCTCTGACCGACCGTCGTGTTCCGGATACGGAACATGTTCACTGTAGCTCGAACCATCCTGGATGTGGCATACTGTACTTTGTCCGTCCCTGTTGAACATTGAAATAGTCAGGTCGAGGGGGCAACGCGTCGTGAGCGAGTGATTTTGCGAGGGATAGCCAAGGTTATGCGCAACGTTGTCCGATACGAAAAAAGTGCTCGTCGACATCGGCGCCTTGGAGTTGCGGGAGAGTGAACGCCGTGTCTGGGGGAACGGAACCCTGCTTGGGGTCGAGGCCGTGCATGTGAAGGTGGTCGCGTGCGATTTGAACATAGGCGGGCTCTGGAGGGGGAAAGCGGTATGATCGAATATTTGCGCGTGAAGCTTGCGGGAGAGCATCATATTTAAACGCCTAGCTCATTCCGTTTGACTGTACTGCAATCAGACGCGAACAAAAATGTCGGAATGCATACCATCTCCGTCGGTCCTTCGTTTCCTCGGACTCGGACTCGTCTGTGCTTTTGGTTTTTTTATGAGATGAAGGTGGAATGTGCAATTTACGGGCAAGGGAGGGAGACCTTCAATCGATCATGATACCGTGGGAACATAGTTCTGTTCAAAACTGATTTCATGGTTGATAAGACAACACGAGCATTTTATAAGTAAGACCGCAACGAGGCTCAAGCGTACGTGACCCCTTGTATTCCCACCATCTGAATTTCTGTGTCCAAGTGCCGTGGCCTGGTCAACGATGTGCTCGACTGGAGAAGGTATGTCCCTTTTCACTATTCAAGAATACTCATGACTATCTGTCGACTCCCAGATTGTTCGAAAATAACTGAAATTAAGTGTGGTTATGCAGTATATTCTGCTTTCTTCACTCCCGATGGAAAGCATGTATTGAGCGGTGGTCAAGTCGTATCGACTCCGAGTCGGAGCGGTGGTATGACGCGCGTTAGTTACGATGGGATAATTCGACGATGGCAAGTAGATGACGGACGTCAGGTGGGCACTGCAATTAGAACAGGGTATACAGTCTATGCAGTCGCGCTATCGATGGATCGCAAATGGTTGGTGTGTGGGCGGGACTTACCGCCCTATGCCGAAGTTTGGAACGCAGAAACCCACACAAAGGTTCTGGACATCCAGGGACACGAAGATACGGTTCACTCTGTGGATATTTCTCCCAACTCATTGACATTTGCCACGGCTGGGTTTGACAAATGCGTATTCATCTGGAGTATTCGCACAGGCACACAGCTCGTGGCATTGCAACACACCTACAGTGCGGAAACAGTTAGGTTCTCTCCAGATGGTGCACGCCTCGCCACTGCTTCTGTCGGAGGGTCAATCCGGATCTTCGATAGCGGAGATGGTCAACAGTTACTCAACATCTCGTGCTCATTCGAAGGGTGGACTCTGAAATCCTCACCGCTTGCCTGGTCTGCAAATGGTCATCAAATTTTTGCTATCTCTGCGCTGATCAACGGAGCCAAGTGTTTCAACGCTACCTCAGGCTCATTGCTCGGTACATGGGCTATTCCAGGCGATTCACTGCAGCATCCTTCTATTGTACCATCCTCCAACCAAAAGTTTATTGCTGTCACTGGACACCGTTCATTGTCCTTTTGGGATACCTCAACGCACGAGCAAGTTGGCCCTGTGATCGAGCACGACAGTGGTCTTTTCTCCTTGGCGCTCTCTCCTGATGACGATCTTGTTGTGACTGGGGAGGCCAGTGGAAAAGTTATTGTGCGGAGTCTCCGTAACATCCTCCCAGACTCGTACTTTACACACCATGTAAGTGCTCCCACTTCTAAACATTGGTCAATTTACAGAATTTCACCCCTCCCCCAATCCCTCTGCATTGTGAGTGTGTTCGAACATTCATTCAGTATCTTTCCTGATCCTTCCAAGAGTCACAGTTGCCACTCAGACAAAATAGCGACGCGATACTCGAAACATCGACCCAGGGCGACTTATCCAGAGTGGAACAAGTTCTAACAGAAGAGATGTCTGAACCCTTGGATACTTCTTTTCATCGTGAGGGTGTTCAAACTTTCGTTTCTTGCTTCGCCTGACCTTTCCAAGAGCCACAGTTGCCACTTATACAAATAAGTGAGATATCGTTCGAAACATGGACCCAGGGTGACTTGTCCAGAGTGGAACAAGTTCTAACAACAGAGATATTAAATCCCTTGAATCCTTCTTATCATGCGCAAGTCCTCGCTCAACGTTCTCTCGTACGATCCCGTTTGAGACAGTATAGCCTGGCCATCGACGATGCAACGAAGGTAGCCCTTCTATCCCCTTTAGTCCAGTAGGCTCGTATTGAATATCGCATATTAGTCTGTTGAGATCCAGAGATCTGCCATCGGTCAGATAGCTATCACGATAGCTCGCGCCGGTAACAGCGAGCATGATGCTGCCATACGCTTGTTTGACCTCGTGTTCACTAACGACCTCTCAACCGACATCAATCTCGTATTGTTAATCAAGGTATGGGATCGTCGCTGTCACACATACTGTTGTCTAATTACACTCAGGCCATCATCCTGTTCGAATGTGGACGACACGATGAAGCTATCTCGCGGGTCGATGACTTGATCAACATCGTCGATGACAAGACAGTGTATGTCACCGCTCGGGTGAGTAACTCCCAGGATGGCCAGTGCGAGATGATGATAACCAGGCTGTGCTTAGGCTCAAATGCACCTCCTACTCGCAGGCATGTCGTTGAAGGTGGGCAACCATGAGTGGGCTGCGGAATTGCTCGGCCGCGCAGGGGGCCCAGCCATCCCTGACAAGTGTCCCGAGCTGGTCGTAGTCTCGCTTGTAAGATGTTCATCCTCTCTCTATGAGCATCCGGACCAACATAATTCGGAAGATGTTCGGATGGAACTTTGATGACCTTGCCTTTGCAATCGAGCAGCATGTTCAGCAATGCATGAAGGCCTTGGAGGATATTGGTGACGTAGCAATGAAATCTGAGAAGGCAGAAGAAGCGATTTCAAGCTATACTGCTGCGCTTTATTTGAATCCTTCAAATCCTGCGGGTCTCCAAGTCAAACGAAGCAGAGCCTGGGCAATGCAATGCTCGTGGGAGGATGCATTGAAGGATGCAGATGAGGTACGAGTTTTTCTTCTTATCAAGTACGACAAACGGTGAATTTCACAAAATCAGGCAATCAAGTCAGATCCACAGAATCCGTGGGGGTATGAAAGAAGGCATGTGGCACTGCATGCTTTGCAGCGCTTCGACGAAGCCATTGGTACTCTCAACCACATGGTTTCCCTCACAGACAATCCTCTCTCGAATTCGGGCGCACAGTGCAAGTGTCATGGTGACGGGCGAGATGCTGCATTAGCCCACCTTCTGGAGAATTTCGTGGCTCGGTTTGGCGAAGCTGCGGTACTTGCTTGGACGGGCCAGTCTTCATCGTACAACAGCTGCCTTCCCGACACCCTCGTCACTCATAACCAAATTCCACAACCTTTGCCCACTATCGACGATGCAGAAATGGATGCGCGCATAGCAGTATTAAAAGGTTCGATGTCTGGGATAGATGCAGCGTTTGTTTATGACCGTGTCATCCGCTTGCCATCAACGCGATTTTCCCTCCGGAGACTCTACCTGCCTTGCATCCTTTTTCCTGTCAAGAAGCTCATCGAGAAAGATACCGAGACTGGCGAAGAGAAGTGTTACCGTGCCCGGGTATCAGCCATCGGTCACGTTGAATTTCGGACATCGGATAGGCTCTCGTTGTCGGAGCCACGCAGGCTCGTTTTCGCGCATCCGTGGATTCGAGATTTGCGTGGCTCAGCTGAGGAAGAATCTTGTGGGTGCTCGTCGGATGGTAACGACGATTCTTTGTCGTGGTCTGGTTCGGATGTGGAAGAAGAATATTTGTCTCCGGTCGCTGCTTCCGAGACTGCCCCCGATGTGGCCGTGCCGCTATATGCAGGACCGATAGCTACGATGGACGTCTCTACACGGGCGTTGCAGCTAGTCGTCCGTCTGCAACAGCCATTCCGTGGGCTTTTGCTGCAGCAACAGTCGTATGGAGGGTACAAGCGGGTCGCTGCTGATCACGAGATCGTCCTTCCAGGGCTTGAACGTCGCATCAGTTCTGCAAAAGAGGTCCGAGTTGAAGTCATGGAAATATTGTGACCTCAGACTTCGGTCTTCAGCTGATAAGTTGAAGTGCGCACTCGTGCTTCTTTGTAATCATCCGTTTCGATTCTCGCCGATTGGAAGTTCATACATGTATGTACTAGGCCCCTCACTCGTGTTGATTCGGATCTCCGTCATTATATTCCTTGCAATGTAACATACGTATTCACTCTTTTTGTGCTCGCTTCCGAGTCTCATCAGCGAAGCAATCATCAGATTCGTCCACCAGGACGATCCATAGTCTCTCCATAGGCAGACCCAATTCAAGCAAGGAATGCAATCCATGCAGCTGCGCTGTCGATAGATTGCAAATGGTTAGGGCGCGGGACTGCACAACCGGTTATCGGGGTTTCGAATGATGGGGAAACCCGCACGGACGTTCTGAACATCCATGGACACACAAGCACAGTACAATGTATATGGAATTTTTCTCCAACTTGATGACATTGGCCGTGGGGTCACATCTAGGGCATTGGCATAGGCAAACAGCTCGTGGGATTGCGCCTCCTTGGCCTGAGGGAAGGTAATTCCTACCAACGTACAAACCCGCTGTTTTGCTTACTCAGTATGTCCGCTACTACTACTTAGTTGAGACTCTAGCGTGCGTAATTAAATTGAGTTGCTCACGTGTAAGAAATGTTGGTGTTTGTTGGGGAGGAGCTGCCTAAACTTTGTGCCAGCTCCAGATCATTTCGTTCGCTTTATTGTCACGTTTTCGCCAACAATAACCAATGCCAATTACATATATGATAAGTCTGAGCTGGTGTAAACCCCCGTTCAGATGTCGGTAACTGTCGCGGACGCCTCACTCGTGGGTATGTTCTGGAAGCTTGCCTAAGTGTGGTCTCGACGCAGGGCAACCCTGGTTGGCAGAGGTAGCGTCGACCTCCTGCACCCATTTCTTCCACCTCTGACCTTATCCTAGTCTCCTAGTGTCCAGGTTCCAAGATCTGCATCCCACGAGTCTATCGATCGAGTGCCAAAATTGTGTTGTCTCTTGCACTGAACCCTGTCAAGCGGACTTGCAGGGAGAGAGTTTATCGTATCACTGATTGGCAGAGATGGCGAAAGGTAGTTCTTTTCCTTCCCGTCGTGCATTCAAGTGTAGCTAACTTCCATCTTCACAAACTTCTCGTCATCGTAAGGATATCTGAGATGTGCCTAGCGCAGTTGTTCAAGATACACGCTAAATCGTCTCGAGGACAATGATCATCCTTTGAAGCGGTAATATATTTGCGACCTGACTCTTCTCCGGCTGGCCGTTTGGCCGAAGTACATACTCCAGTTGGTAGCAGTCCGGAGGTCTTTCTGTCATCTGTGAGCCTGACTCCACCCTCAGGGAGCTCGTACAGGTGTCAGTCAACCCGTTGCCCCTTCAGCTGCCTGTTAATTTGACCTTTGAATTTGTAGGGTTTGTCAAAATCTGCAACCTCGTAACATGCTCATTCAGGTTCGAAGGGTCTGTTCCGTATCTTGTGCGAGACATCCTCTGGTCTAGTTGGATCTGGGCATCATGCCACATACTGGTTCTAAGATTTGCAATGTCAGTAGTTGTGTCATTAACATTGTGGTTTCCCTCCTTCAGTCCGAACTGGGGTGTAACCTTGACGCATTGGACCGTCGTGAACTCGCCATCGTCATGCCACCCTCCTAACCACTCAGATTACACCAAGTGTCCATGTCAGTCCTGCCATGCTCGGCAAAGTTCTCGATATTTCAATGATCTCCACACCATGTCCGAGATACCACTACCCCTGAACTCAATACTACTAAAGTACTTTTAACCAAGTCAGTTTGACCTTGCTCTCTCTTTATTCCTTCGTCGTTGACCGTAAAAGTACCCATTCCTTATGTCGTCTGATGTACAGTCCATGGTCCAAGGAATCCTCATCAATAACGGAGTATCCCGTATGGCTAACTACGATCCCTATTGATCCCCCTAGTCTGACTTGTTGACATACCTAGTTGCAATAGTCACCTTCGTGATATATGATTATTGTGAGTAATCAATAATACTGGAAAAACGAAAACGTTTGACTCTTTCGTCGACAGTTCTCACACTGCCCAGAGAGGTACATTCCCTATCTTCTATGACATCCTGTTCGCTAAATAACCTAATAGGTCGAGTATATTTGGGTCAGTAAGCTGATGTTTCCAAGTGATTTACCAGGTCACTAACAGCGCCACAGACCCGGCGCTGGACATGGGTCACCGTGTTATTTTTTCTTGTGCGCATACATCTCTCCGAGTCCAACATCGCTACAAGTTCTTATGCATGATACCTGGACAGGTCCGTTATGTTGGTATCTATGTTGCTATGTGGGTCTAACACTGGCATTACGTGTGCTCGATTGTATAATTCACTTGAATTCGTCCTCAAGGGGCATCTCACTCCGTACGCTCAGGATGATTAGCCAAGCCTCCTTGCACTGACGGTATTCACCTATTGCTAGTTGGCACCACATTCGTGCCTGGCCCTCTTCAGGTTGGTTTTTATATTCGAAAACTGGTTTCATTCAAATTCTAATTAGTGACGGTGGTACCAGTTGTGCGTGTTTGTGTTCTAGGAAATCATCACTCGTTCACGATCTTGTAGGTGTAAGCATCATTTGTTCATCATTTCAATGATCCCCGAGCAAGACCTGTGCCTTACCAAGGTACCGGACTCATTTACTCAACACAATGGACGTATTTAGCTTTCATGGGTGCCTCCGATTGTGGGTCAGCATGCCTCGGTTATTGTCTCTGACAAAATTTTGCCTTGAACACAGTCGTGATGATTCTACGTGTTTATGCGATGTGGAAACGATCAAAGATAGTCCTCAGCATCCTCCTGTTTTGCTACGTTGTCGAGGTTGTCGTCGAGTTAGTTGGGATAGCCATCTTCGATAATCCTCATACCGATGCCACAGGTATGATATTCGTCATTCATAACGACTTTTAACGGCTTCCTGTCACATTAATTTCCTCTAGTGACAATCAACCAAGTACTTGATTATATGACTTGCACTGAAGTACTTTCTGTGCTAAGCCCTTACCTCAAATTTGTGCTCATCAACACATTCCTCTTCGATGTACTATTGCTCATCCTCGCTCTCATCCCTACTATAAAGGATTCAATGACAATGTACAAGGAAACGAAGCTATGGCAGCCCAACCAATACATGTCCCTGATCGTCAGGGAGGGTGTCTTTTACATCTTCTTGTGAGTCATTTATTGTGTCTTCGCGGTCAAATGGAACACACATAATCCAATGAAATAGAAATTTTTTCAACACCATCGCTGTCATTGTATCGCAAGTGCACACAGGCGCGTTCCCCCCTACCTGGGTGGTAGTCTTCGGAATCTTTGGTGTCCTATCCCTATACCCTGCGATTCCTCGATTCATGCTCAGCATCCGGGAGTTGTATGAAAAGGAGAGCCGTGGTCTCTCCGGAGGAATGGACAGCGGATTTGGGGTCTCGTTGAACACATGGAGTTACAGTGGTCGGGATGTCGCCTCTACCCTGGCGTTTGCGGGCGGTCTGAGCTTGTCGGGTGAGCAGGGAGATGAAGAAATACAACTCGAGCAAGTTAAAGGGGAATGAGGGGCGATATTAGGAATTTCCCTTTTCTCCCTAGCGGATCATGGAGGGATGACTCAAAAGATGTTCTTTTCGGAGCGTACACAGGCACACATCAAGTCTAACAATGCAAGAGACCTACTAGTGCTTCTGAACAACACGGGATGTAAGCCTCACGATGGCCCTAATTATATATGTTGCCCTTGCTACAATTGGCTTGCGTGTGTTATGTACATTGCACTGGATTGCTGATGGTAGGCAGCAACAGCTGGTTGCGGAGTCCGAAATTACACACGCAGTTCCGCGTGGTTGGTCCCAATTGGTTTCCGATAATCGGGCTCAAGGAACTAATGCTTGACATTTCTCGACGAAAATGACAGGACTCCGAGTCGCTTAGGACAACGTGCCTTTGATAGGATGCGGACTATGCTTTGCCCGTGTGCGAAGAGAGACGCTCGGGCGGTCATGCCTACTTGCTCGTCCGTCAGGACACCCGGATCTCCAATGATCGGGATCGGATGGGATCGGGAAAGCAATGTGCCTAGTAGTATAAGTAGGATCAGGGAGCGCTAGGCAGCGGTTGAGAGAGAGAGGTACAACGGCGGGTCCAGGAGGCAACTGGCTAACCCAGTCCCCAATGCAACAGCACACGGTGTATGACGATTGTCATACAGACTTAACGCCACTCTCCAGGAGAAAATCCATTTACGGCCCAGGAGACAAAACGCGAGTGGCTTTGACTTGTCAAGTACTATCGTGTGTGGTGACCATGGGACTAAACTGACATGTACTACCTACTACAGACTGACGCCACACAGGGGTGGTGGCATTATACATATGAGGGTAGAGCTACGTCGTCCGATGGCCCTGAATTTGGAGGATGACCTCCACTGGCAGTGTTGGTGCAACGGTCATGGTCACTATCTGCACGAGTTCCTCTTCTGCAAGGAAAATAAAGGATAGCATCTGCGAGCTCAATGGACAACATTGAATGCCTAGTACCTGTTCCATAATCACCCTGAGTGTTCGCTAAGATAATGGTTTGGACGAAGCGCGTCCATTGGCCTTTCGAGGAGCACTCACTGGTATACCTCGAGCCTCAGCCCTTGTCGAAAATGCTCTGTTCGAGGTATCTATGGTCTCTGCTGATCTGGATTGAATACCGGCAAGACGAGAAGGCTTGGGGATTGCAAGTTCTCTGATACACTTCTTCCACTTCCCTAAAATCCGAAGGAATCGAGGCGGCACATCATCGTAATACTCCTCTGAACGTATCTCGGGGGGGGGGGGGGGGTCATGAGTGGACTGGAGAATGCAATATGGAGTACGATGAAACAGGCGGGGG
>JBBPLX010000479.1:0-21589 GCA_038090015.1 Leccinellum albellum
TCCCTTAGCTAGTTCTGCGCAATTGTAGCGTTCTAGTTCCATCTGCCTCCGCTTGCGAGCGAGACCCTCTCCGAGTCCTCCAAAGGCTTTGTCATTAGCCTTCAACTCGAAACCCTTGGAACGTCTTGATGTGACTCTTTGTGAGATCCTCGACATTGCCTTGCGGTGTATACCTCGTGACTCCCAGCGACGTCAAAGAAGAACTTCTGCTGAGGATAGAGTTGAGAAGACTACCGATTGTAGTGGAGCCAGAATGCTCCAGCATAACAAAAGAACTAGCTCGTCCCCTGCCCTCTGCTGGCTAGCAGACCGCCCACCATTTCTTCCTCCTCCGGACGATTCCGCGCCCCTTCCTCCTCCGACGAGTTCCCTCGATGAATTGCCTCCTCCTCTTCCCGACCGACCCTCCCTTGTCTTCCACCCCACCCTGCTACCGAAGCGGAACACCAAGCTCGGATAGAGAGGATCACCAAAAAACTCACCCACTTTATTGAACCACCCTCACCGCCTCACCCCTCGCCCTTGCCTGTTATGATCCATCATAACGGTAAACTCTTCCTTCATGTGCTGACCGGTTATGGTCTTCCGAGTTACCAGTTCTCTGGTTATCTATAGCTATAGGCGCCGAGCGCCTCATGGTATTGTTCTAGAACGGTCACGTGACCTGACGTCACTGGTGATGTCATACCCTCCGCCCTGCTGACTGATGGTGTTCCCACACTACGTCATAGTATCAGTCATCCATCCTCATGTTGGATTAGGGCAGGACTCTGATAGATGGTGCGTGCACGAGTAGCCTAGGTATATAAGTAGCACAGAATTCTATTCAGACTGAATGCTCGCTAGTTACAATACTATGCGGATGTCCTATTAACTTCCTTACATATCCGAAAAAACGAAGTATTTAGCAAGGGGGAGTGTTGAGAGTACGGGCTAGTAGTGCACTTATAGTAAATAGTTCACATGCCTGTATTATATAACAGTGCTCAGCAATGTCTGAGTTTGAATAGGAGTTTCACTCTTTTCTTCCTTCAACCACAACGTTCGATCTTACCAGACCGTTACTACACAAAGTGAGTACCTTGAGTACGTAACTTCCATACCTCGAACACTTTCTCTCCTGTGCCTTTGTCACCAACCATCCCTAGTGAGTGGCACTGCTTCTTGGCGGCTGCAGTAATGGCATTACAAAAGTGGGCCAAGCGTTGTTCCATCATGAGGTCGCAGTTGTCCCTGTCTCTGGTATTGTTGCCAAATAACGGCCAATTCCAGTGCTTTTGGAGGGGATGGTATAGATAAAAGTCGTCGGGGGACTGTGGGGGTGGTGGTCTGAGCTCGTTGCGGATTTTGTCTGGGGGTGAGTTCCAGGAAACCACTAGAGACCTGGGGTCCAAAGCCTGGAAATCGCGGGTGAACGAAGCAAATATGACGCTAATTGTATAGCCAAGAGTAGCGGGGACCTGAGCTTCGCTGTTCAGGCAGTTCGTCTCATGGATTATGGTGCCAGCAAGCTCCAGAGAAGTGAGTGTGTCCATGTCATGGACTTTTCCACTGTCTTTTGGGAGCAGATGGGAACCAAGGGACTTGTAAACTCCATCAAACATTGAAAATTTTATTTTATATTTCCGCGACACCATTGACAATTGTTCACATCCTTGTCTGTGGTTTCTGGAGGGTCGTTAAAGGAGAGTGCGACACCACATTGCCCTATTCACTCGGACTAGTATTACTGCGGGCATAGCAAGCTGGTTATTTTTGACCTATATTATCGCTGGATGCACTGCATTACTAATACAAAAATAGAAGCCAAAAATTGGTTATCAAGAAGAGTGGCAAAGGTGTATATACTTGTCAAAGTATTTGTTCAGGTAGAACTCTATACAATATTCAAACGAATTATATACCGTCAGCCAGGAGTCTGCGGATGCTCCATACCGCGGCATAAAATGGGCAAACACCTGGACCTGACTGAGGGACCACGTCACCAATACACTGGCCATTCATTCTCTTGGCACATTTGAGGATTGGGAGTCGCAATGCAGTGTCTTTGGTGGAGATGTCAAATCATTGAATGTAAGCAATGAACTTGTCTTCCCAAGGCCATTTCATTCCAGGCCCACCCAATGGACACGTAATACATCGTATTTGGCCTATTGTATGCCCTAGAACGGATGTAAGAAATGAATGACTGAGAAGAAATAATAGTTGTCTCACCATTTAATCTGCTGAGGGGCCAATCAGTATCTGCATTAACATTGATGATAGCCGCATCGTAGTGCCCAAGACTCCATTCCTTATCCAGGGGGGACGCAAAAAGAGTTTGAGCAGGGGAAATATCCTGGTCATGCAATGGCAGGTTCTGTATCTGGACCTTGAACCAGATTTGTATGTCGGTGAAGGGAAGAGTCGCACTGGGGGAGGCACGGCATTGCCCTCCAATAGTGTGAATGAATGGTTGACACTGTCCATTTCCGCGAGCAAAATAATCAGCAAGCGCAGCACGCAAGCCTGGAAGCTGGAATCTTTCAGCAGCGTCGTCAACACTGATACACCAGATGTGGGGATCATAGCCAAGATGAACAGCAGTCGCGCCAAGATGGAACGTACAGAGTGGAAAGGGGACAGTTCCTGGCTCTTTATTGAGGAGTTCGGATGATATAGTGAAGTAATTTGTTGGGGGACATGACAAGGACATAGAAGGAGTGGTACCGACAGGCTCAGCATCCTTGGTCGAGTATTCCTGATGTTCTGAGTCACTTTCGTCAGACTCCACCTGATCTTGGGAGGGACCAGAAAGCTCTTTTGAGCGGAAAGTAGTTGCGAGATCGAAAGCATGGCATTTTTCTGCTCTATCCAGATACTGGCATATCTGGGGATCATAGTTGTTGTTGTTGCTAGCGCTCATGGGGTTTTTTATCTCCAAAACGTGAGCATGCTCCGTAACGTCTGCTATCCACTGAATAGGAACTCCGGCTTGTTTGGATTTAGGGATATACCAGTTGTCAATCATTCTGTTGCCTTTACTGCGCCATGCTCCGCTGTCAAGGATTGACTGCTTGTTTGCGTGGAATGTATCTAATGCAGAGGAAATGAACTGTAGGTCATTCATATCAATGCAATAAGCTTGAACCCGGTATCGAAAGTCCATTAGTGCACAAATAGCGGTGACAAACTGGAAGGGAGCAGCGCCAGCAATGACACCGACGATGTAGCACTGGACATCGCGGTGTACATGTCCCGTCACCTGCTTCAGCCTTGAAATCCCATCCTTGAAGTGACAAAAGCCCGATGTGGGCTGCATAACCGAAAGTTGAAAGTCGAGTTCTGACTCACCAACAATGTTCAAGCACCATTTGACGTCATGGTCCCAGAACTCCTTGTGTACATGGTGGAGCAACTCAGGTGTAAGGAAAGAGCTGGGGCATGATAAAGGAAGGTTGCGAAAGAAGGGGTCACTAACACCGCTTAACCGAAACCGTTGTGCTTCGCGGAAGAATGCTTCGAGGTCCAATGGATCGGCTTTGGACTTTGCAACCCAGAGTTGCTCAATGGTAATCACACCAGTCTGTGGTTGGTGATGAAACAGATCCCCAAATTGTCTGTACATAGCCATTGTGACTGGGGATGTCTTTCCTCCGACGCACGCGACCATTGCAGCCTCGGGAGTGTCTGTAATGTAACTCACAATCATGGTGAAGCAGTATCGAAGATAGCTGTCGGGATCTGGTAGCATGACGCCGCGCTCAGCAGCCTCCTTGATTGGCTGAAGGATGATGTCCAAACATTCATGAATAAGCCTATCTTCCAAGACGCTGTGCATACGCTTGTTCTTGTGTACGAATTTCAGGACCAGCAAAAGAGCTAAGAGCATGAATGAGTTTGATGAAAGTTTGAGACAGGTAGATATCTTGATGTTGGCGAGACTGATGAGGAGGGGGTGAGCAACTCTACCACCACATAGTGTAGTAATATTAGTCTTGTCTGAGGAGAGAAGACACCAAGGAGGGTCCCTTCTGCAGGAATTTGCTGCTGTGATACACGGTAAGCTACGTAGACAAATAGGGCGAGGAACACACCTGCATATTCCAAGCATTGTCACCTGTCATCCACTCAGTATAAACACGACACTGCCTCCTGGGGGTTTTGTATACATGTCGAGGAGTCCAATCGAGACAATTTTGGAACAGTGGATGATTGAGAAGCCAAGTGATACAGTCCAAATAGTCACGCCAATAAAGGTATATGGATTGCTTGGTGGAATGTGAAGTCTTGATCTCCTTCATGCACCAGTGGGGCCTGCTGGGTAGAAGTTCCACTCGGCCATGAAGTTCTTTGGCCGTAGAAAACGAGAGTTGGAGTGTTCATATCTTGTCCAGCAATGAATATTCAGATGCCGAAACTATAACATAGTATTGTACCTTCTGCAACTTGAAAAAAGAATCAATCACCTTCATACTCAAGCCCGAGCGGAGCAGCCACAGTGTCAGTTCCCACTCTTCATGGGATGCAAAGGGGTAATAGAGGTTGGTGGTTCGAAAGCTACTGAATTGATCTGCATCAAATTTGTCCATAAAGGTGGGCTCAGAGGAAAAAATCTTCGTGGTGCCTGGAAAAAAATCACAAGTTTCTTGCAAGCCCACTGGGGGTGACTTGGAGCTAGGACCATCGATCGTGGCAGCATGGTTGTCATGATTGTTGGTATCAACATCCATTTCAGCAAAGCCTTCCGAAACCGCACAGGGATGGAAACCTGAATCCAAAGGAGCTGGATGACCAGTAGTGGAAGTGGGAAGGTCAATACTGTTGCGGAGGGAAACGAGATCATCAACCCAAGTATTGCAGCCAGAACTAGGTTGGCTCTTGTGGTTTGCGACAGCAACACCATCCTTGAATCTGCCCTTCCCACAGCTCGGGCAGTGAGGCATGCTGTCATCCACCCAGTGCTGTTCCACACCTAAGGAAAATACCTCGTGAGTCATGTCAGTAAGAATTGAGTTCGCTTACATCTCATAACCTCCCTTCAAAGTTTGGACTGACTCACCGAGTCTTAAAGACTTTTTCACCCAAAGTATGGTGCCAATGATGATCACATCCAGTACTGGGGTACTTTCAGTGAATTCCGACCATTCTATCCAGCCCTCCTCTATAGTGGACTCTCAGTTGGCCAACATCACCAATCGGAGTTTTCAATTGGGGCACAAAACAGAGTTGTTGGATAAACTACATCAGATACTGGTTTCATGTGTCCGTCTGCTCCCTTCCCTGCATATACATTCAACTGACCTCCTCTGGCAGCATGGCCCCATCCTCCCCGATGACGAAGCACACAGTGTACTTGACGTAGTACGGGCAAAGCGAGAGGTTTGCCGTGCAGAATAGGCTCTGGCTAAATCTCTTGCAGATCAGCATGCAGCCATAGCCAAGCTATACCAGGTCCAGGCCCAGGGCCTGGAAGAGTTGATGGATAGCCTGGAAACCAACGTTGGGATGATCTGTGCAATGATGAGGCGGTATGGAACAGATGAACTGATTTGTAGTTTTGCCGGATCTCGGGCTGGAGCTGGCCATCAGGTGCAGGGCAACCCAGACAGTATATCTATAATGACTTCTTCAACACCGTTTTCCCTACTATTTTCCTGTCAGGCACAGTCACGCAGAACATAGGAAATTGCTTGATATATATTTGCTTGGACTAGAGTGTCATGTTGAAAAGGATCTGAGTCACTATGTATGCCATATGCTCACTCGTGTTCATGTCTAGGTATATGTTGTCTATGTATCTGTCAGTACTATTACTGTTACAATGCACATTCCTTGTTGTACACCCTTTGTCACAACTTGTCAAATGCCATCAATAACTGGCTGTGCATCGTAACATTCATGACAACAATGCCGTGTCACACAACCATCTTATTTTCATCCCTATCCGCTATGTCTTCTCTCCTCGAATCTACAAAAAAGGCTGTAACCACTGCAGCTTCAGCAAACCAAGTCGTTAATCTACAGCATGACTCATCTGGAGAATTCGCGGTCCGGCAAGAAATCAACTACAGATCATGGCGTCAAAGTATTCCACAGGAACAATTGGTGCGTAACATGAGTCGGTTTCTGGGTGTTGCCCAACTAGTGTGCATCAATTAGCTCAATATTTTCTTTGTCATTGACCACCACCATTCATGCGGTCAAACATCTCCATTGTTCAACCCCTCGAGCCCAGCTCCAATCACAATGGTGTTCACAGCCGTTCCTACTCGCCATGAATGCTTAGAAGGTCCAGCAAGTTTCATACAGGCCAGACTTGGTCATACGTCTTATCTGTCGGGAGTGGACCAGTCATTGTCGAGGAGTTTGGGAGCAGAGATCTTATGTATGGAGGGTGCGATCTGGTGTTGGGCGACCGTATGAGTGAGTGGAGGGTGAGTGCATTTTTCTCTTTTATTTATTATGATTCTATATGCAACATCCTCCTCAGATGTTTGCCAACGATGAAGGAGACAATCCTTTTCATGTTGGTGCTACTCCGGACCCTCTCCCAGAGGATACAGAACAGCTCGATGCCACCATTGGTTTCTGGGATGGCAGCTTGGGAATCACACATGAGCTGTAGCAGGTTGCATCACGGCGTTCTGCGATATTGGTGCCACCTCACCCTACCCAAAAACATCAGCAACATTGCTAAGCAGCTGTACAAATGCTTGGACGAAGAAAAGCTTTTGCACGGCAACCTCCTCGAGGGAGTCATTGCTGCATGCATCTTCATTGGATACCACCAGGTGCATGTTCCTCAGATGTTTGGAGATCAGATTTGCAACTTGACACGTGTTGAAGAAGAGGACCAAGCATTAGTACAAGGTGCTCAAGCAGGTGTACAGTGAGTACAATGGACCTATACTGCTCAAGGACCAGATTTCCCGAGAGTAAATCTATCGTTTTGACTGCGAGCGCATTCCTAACCATGTTGTACCCCATAGTGCTGCCACTGACAAGTATCTCAAGGTCGAGGACGACCATGCCTCAAAGTATGTATGCACCGGTGTTGACTAACTCTTCATGCACAACATCCGTGTTTGTTCGGTTCAGCATGGTCCAGAGTCCCAGAGAAAGTGGTGCTGTGCATATGTTGTCATTTATTTTACTTACATTCACTTGTTTTTGTGTGCAGGATATGGTCTGCGACGTTCAAGCATTTGCAGTCAAATGCTATACTGAAGGAAGGCAATTGGACATTGTCAGTAACAACATCCCTGTCCTTTTCATCCAGTTAAGTTTCCCGATTTTGTTGACGCCATGAAGCCTAAGGTTGCATATGACATCCTCCCTTTGAGAGATAGCGGTCAACATTTGTCCGATGCTGTGAGTTAAGGACCTGTCCGGCACTGCAAGCCTGACACTGCCTTTGGCGAAGGTATGGATGTTGTTGACAAGGTGAATGGCATAGCTGACCTGATCGACTGTTTTAGCTATAGCTTTTTTGCTCAATGATGTCAAGCTGCCCAATGTTGGTCTCTTTGCTCCTGGTAGGTGAGATGACGAAGTGGTGTTGTCCTGTTGAATTGTTTTTACAGGTCAGTGGGTTTCAAGTGGTGGCATGAAGGTGTATGTTTTCCCTCACTCACTAGCACCCTCATTCTCACTGTCGCTCACCCATCTTTGCTCTCGCCACCACCTTAGTGCATTTTCTTGCCCTCGACCCTATCTTGTCCTTTTGACCGAGGGCAGTCCGGTGTTTGGCTCGTCTTGGGCGAGCCTGGTGGATCGCTCTGCATTGCAGGGGATTTCAAAGGAGGAGCGGAAGCATCAAGAGGTGATTTTCGAGCTGATCTCTACCGAGGCGGATTCTGTATGGGACGTGCAGCCCATTGTCAAGGTGTGTTCTTATGTTCACATTTGGAAGTTTGTCCTGTTTCGTGATGCATGACTGATGTCCTTGGCATAGCAGCTTTATTCCTGTTTGATGGACGTATTGGACCAAAAAAGTTCTGAGAGAATCTTTTCCAACATCAAAGACATACTGCTAATGAATACCATGAGGGCTATCGGATTGGTTGATGGTGTTCAAATGTTGACTCTTGAATCACTGAAAGGTGTCTCTCTCGACCCGTGAAGAGGGTCAGCGCGACTGTCACATCTATGTCGACCATATTGGAGACCTGTTGGAAAAACACATGCCCAACATGAGCGTGCATCTCATACGTCGCTGTTTGTTTGTTGTGACCACTCTTGCCCTGTGTAGCCTTGCTCAATCATCACAGAATTATTGGATAAATCAGGCAAGCGCCACAAAGCCCTGCAGCACATGCACGAGAGCAATCTCTCATTGGTAGCACAGTTGCAGGTGCGTTTTCGCTTGTGGTTCTTGACGCGCGCATGGTGTTGCAACTGTTTGTTCCACTGTCACAGATCCTCTGGGAAGACCTGTCGGGGCGGAATCTTGACCTGTTGAGCTACCTGCTCGTGCCTACATGTGGAGTTGAGCCAGCTCACCCATCCACTCCTCTGACACACGTTTATGACAGTGCACATCATTGCTCAACCTCGCGGCATGTATATGACGAGAATGGAATAGGCACATCAACAGACATTCAGTGCATGTAAACTACAGTGTCTGCGTGTCATGCGCCGAACATGTGGCATACTACACGTCCAACATGACCCTGCCTCAATGCTAAAACAATGACATACTATGCATACCGGTGAGGCAATGATGCAATGCATGCCTGCCCGACGACATGATACCAATGCAATGATATGTGTCAACTGCTAGTGGATGGTGTACCACCATATTGACGCAACAATGGTATACTTCAGCCTTGCGTATCATTGTGCGCTCATTGTTGTCGTGCACCCACCTGCCCTCGTGCACACTTAGGCTTACCTTGAGATTCTTTTGCATAATAACAAACTTGAATGGATGCATGAGTGTGAGTGCTTCGCACACCAACTTGCCCTCTGCAATTGTAGTTTGTCACACAATATGTGCCCTATTACTCATGGCATTCAGAGCTTCGGCAGCTCAGCGGATCATTAGTAGTCTTTGACTGGTTGCATTGTAGTGAAAGCTGTTGGTGAATAAACTTTAAACTAAGTTGTGTGTTCTTGTCATGGTGGTCTGACTTTGCTCAGTTGTGTGCAACTTTTTAACTTGTTCGAGTGCTGGTCGTGGTTGGCCACTTTGAACAGGTATGCTTGGGGGCTTGTCTAACTTCAAGTTCAATCTCTCAGTTGGTTGTGTTGCTGCTATGGAAGTTTTCACATGATATATTATCACTTTTCCTGACACCTGCTATAGCACTTTGATCAGATATGGCAGTATGCAATACTATAGACACCTTGCAGTGTTTCTCAGCTTTTCCTGACACCTACTATGGCACTTTGATCAGATATGGCAGTATGCAACACTATGGACACCTTGCAATATTTCTCACCTTTTCCTGACACCTGCGGACTTTGATCAGATATGGAAGTATGAAATACTATGGATACCTTGCAGTATTTCTCACATTAGGGTATTTTACTGATGCAGGAATCTGTATGGGTGAATCAATCGATGCGATGAACAAATGAAATACTGACATGGTTTGCTCCAAACTCTCCTTGTAGACAGGCGCCTGGATAGTGATGTGTGGCAGATCCAACTCCACCTCATCCAGTTTCTGGTTTCATAGTCGAATAATAACGAGAGTTTTCATAAAATTGCAAAACGGGACCAAGACTGCGAGTGAGCAGGGGTGTCAGAGACAGACTTGGCACAAGAGACAGTTAGACCGGACCTGATTGCAGAAGAACTAGGAAGGGAGCACAATGAGCGCGAACATACATCAAGCTACGTCAATGCACTTACAATTGAGATGCAGAAAGTGAGAGGCGCAGTGGCCAGATGTGCGAACTGCATCTACTGCCCATCCATGAGCGACTCTTGCAAGAGCATGCTGATTCTGGTACTGATGAAGACTGAGCAAGGTCATGTCAGCCGAACACCCTCAGGAGTCGGAACGCATGAGACTACATACAGATAGACAAAGCATACCCCAGTCCATTGTAGAACGGGATCAAAAGCCGTGTCTGACGCTGCTGGGTTGTAGCTCGCTCCAAGTTGTCTTTGCATGATGGTCCAAATGTGTTGAGCACCAGCTGAAAAACTTCGACAATGAGCATGCCAACTCAAACTTTGGCTCTCGGCAGTGTCTCCCTCGACAACAGCAATGGCATCAGCAGACACCTCATCTTTTTTCTTCTGCAGCAGGTTGTCGTCAGAGATGCCAGGGGTCGATATCAGTTCAAACAGAGCTATGGAGATAATACCTCACACGCGCCAAACAGGTTTGATCAACCTGGCTTCGAGGTCTCTGTATGACAGAATGATGCCATCCAAGTCGTTGGACCAAAGGACAAGCACCTGTTCGTTGCGCTAAACAAAATGAGATAGCATGAGCACATTCCTTTGCATGATGACTGACTCATCGCAATGGGAAACAAAATAGGAGGCAGAGGTCTACATACAATAAATGCTCCGGACTGTTCCTTTTCTGCTGTTGGCAATGCAGTCATCAAATCAAGTATTTGGATGCAAGTGTTGAGATCGATGTAAATCACATTCATATCCTCTGATCCACAGAGGGAGGGAGGGAGGCAAATAGAAGTGAGTACCTCGAATACTGAGCGTCCACAACCCCAGAGGGGAAGAGGATAGACAATGATGAGACTTGACATACACAGTACCAAAGTGTCTTCCTATAAAGTGATGGTGTGACAGTGGACGATGCACCTGGATGTCGAACGTGGCCTCGTGCTTGCGGTAGTAGAATGCACATGGAGGATACTCCAGTGCAGGGGACTGCAAAGGCTGGTTTGCGAAGAGGTGACGCTCCAAGCGAGCAGAATAGTCATGAGGGGGATACAAGAGTGAGGGGCAATCCATTAGAACAGGGCAGTGAAAAAAAAAAAATCAAAATGAGGTAACGGTGGGGGACAATGATTCGGGCGTACTGGGGTAGTTTCATAGAGATCTGTGAGATGGTGTCAAGACTGTGTGTGCACGTTGTAGTGGTAGTTTGAGAGATGTCTGATGGAGAGTGTCAAAGATGGTCATACCTTGTGACATCTGTGATCAGAGGAAGTTGACGAAGTTGGATGCACATACGGAAAATATTTTATTGTTGTCCTACTACCAGTGGGTCAGCGGAAATGGCTCCAAGAGCGATTTTGGTGCCACTGCTGTTGTCGGGGGTCATCAAGTTGTCGTCTTTGGCATTCCTGCTGTCCTGTGAATCATCAATGCCACCATAGTCTTTGGCCCCGTTGTCGTCGTCTCGAGTTACTCAGGCTAGTCATGGGTTAAGTTGCTACTTTGCTGATGCTGTCTCATGGGTGGTCACACCTTGGTCATGTGTCATGAACAAATCTAAGTAATTAACAATGTAGGTACAGAACACGGATATAAGTCGTAACACAGGATGGAAATAGAATAGTCTATCAATGTGTCAATGCAACACAAACACCTACTAGTTCTGATTTGTTTCAATCCTGGAACATAATGTGTAATGAGGCTGACTGCGATCTGGAGGCTCCAAGGATGCGACAGATGAGTTCTCTGAACTTGATGGGTGGTATGATCTGTCATCCGGGTGAGGGCGTTTGGTTCCCTGAAAGCTGTTGCAGAACCATGTGTCATAGCAGGACATTGCAGTCTGTTCGGTTGCCATCACAATGGACAATTGAATTGCCGGCCAATCGAACCTAACCTTAAGTTCAGCTTCCCGAATCTTGTGTAAAGTGGTCCTGGACTTGGTGGTCTTGGCAACAAGTTCATCTATCCCACTCTTCACACCAGACAGCCCACTGTTGATCGCCCGTTCTACACCTTCCATCTTGATCATAGGAAATAAAAACTAGAAACGAAGTGAGTCAGCAGTGATGCAAATCAAGCAATCACTTACACCCGTAACACCATCTTCATTCAAGTTCAAGACGCTACCTTGTTTGACCCAAACACAGTACTGAACCTCACGGATCTTACACCATGTGTGTCTAGCAATGGTGATGGGAGGAAGCTCAAGTTCGTCGCCAGAGTTGGAATGGAATTGGAATTGGAGCTGCCAGAAATGGTAGAATGATGATCGAGATCGTCAGTATTGGAGGGTCCGTCGACAGAGGGAGGGAGGGCCAGGAAAAGGTAGGAAAGGAGGACAGATGTGTGCTTGGTGAAGTAATTCCAAGTTGGCGAGCCTTCAAGAGGGGATTTGTAGTTGCGAACCTCTGTAACAAAGATCGCTAGGATGAACACGATCTCAGGCCATCCTTCAACCTCATTTTGAATCTTCATCATCAGCTTGTCATGATCTTGGCTAAAGGTGCATTCCACAACTCCAAAGACACTCCTCCACAAGCTGTGTCTGGTAGACGTGGTGACGAGTGCGAGATTGGGAGTGGTCAGAAATTAGTGACTGTTGAACAGATTGACAAATCAGGTTCTAAGCAGACATGAAGATGCCGGCTGTTGATCGGAAGGGAATCAAGGGCTGGCTGGACAGTTCTGCTAAAATTGGTGACAGCAAACTCGTGGGCTGGGGTAGGCATTTCAACAAAAAGTAATCCACTGCTGGGATAGTGAGACAACCTATCAGATATTGATCAGTAATTGATCCAGTAAGGAAGCGGAGATTTGCTCACCTAGGTTTCCTCTGTGGAAGAGACCACTTTTCTACCAAATTTGTGAGCACCTCAAAGTCCTGGTGAGAGACCTCTCTAAACACCTATTGGGAAGGAGAATGACCATCAAGACATGTCATTTATTCAGCCACCTACATGAATCTTGGTATTTGGGTTATCGGTCCTGCACAGATTGAAACCCTGTAGTAAAATGTCTTCGATAGACCCTTTAATAAGATGAGTTTAGGACATGTTCAACTAGACAATAACGTACTGTATTGCTGTGAGTTGGTTGTGGAAATACAGGTTATCTTCACTTTTGGGCTAGCAGATTGAGGTGACCAATGTGAATAGCATTCAGCGAACAGCGAGCGGAGGAGATCGTCGCATGCTCACTTCCTGTGGCACCAGTGCGTGTTCTGGGAGGTAAAGCACGCTGCTGCAAAGGACCCTTGAAGAAGAGTGAACTCGATGGCGGATGGCTCTGTAAGGGAGAGACCTCATCCTAGTCATTTGAGCACATGGAGCGCTAGTGAGCCAGCAAGGTCCCGGCAGGTACTGTGGCCCACTAGGAGAGTTCAAAACATGAGAGTGCAGCATGGTGCAATGCTAGCGGGAACTACAGTCCAGACCCTGCTTGAGGGTCTCTTGCCGAACTGTAGGGTGTGGGTTGTTACATGGCTTATCAGGCATCATCTACCAGGCAGAAATGCCTAAGATCCAGATTGTCAAGCTGTTGACATGAGTTATCACTTGCTTGGAAATTGCCGTTTTGGCCGCTAGAAAAGGGCTGGCGAAGCCAGCTATACACCTTGCATGTGAAGTTGTGGCTCAATTCTGTCTGAAGTACTATTGTTATGGAGGTTGAGAGTTACGATGCAAATAATACGCTTAGGCGTTTTTAGCATGTTCATCTTGCTGTTTTGATCCACTCATGCCTCGCCCTTTGTCATCTTTTAATGGTTTCAGGAGGTCAACTTTCTTCCTCTTTCGCTTACTCTTTTCTGGATCCGAGTGCCTTTCTCTTTGACCTCCTGAAACCATTAAAAGATAACAAAGGGGAAGGCACAAGTGGATCGAAAGAGCCAGATAAACCATGATAGGAATGAAGGTAATGGTGACAGAAATCATTTCGGTTCCATTCAATATATCAAATGGCTCATGAAGTGTCATATGTGACATCATTCTCAATCCACAGGAAACCCAACTTACCAGTGCTACTTGGTCACACACCAAAGCACAAAACTCCATTTTGTGTTATCCCTCCATGATGGTGATCATCAAAATGCTCAGAGGTGAAAACCAAATGGCATTGCACAGCTTAAAGAAAGGCAAAGTACCGCTTGCGCCAAAGAATCGAACTTTCTACATTGGCTCAAATCCAAACACATCATCAATTGCCAATCACTCCAGCATACCCATTCACAGATCAGAAAGTGCAAGACCAGACGATTGAGAAAATGATAGTTAACATTGGCAAGACTTCAAGTTTTTCACTCAGTCCTTTCAATACTTATGTAGCTCCATCTCAAATGCACAGCCTCCAATCAGTTTGACTGCTGAGGGAATTCAAAGACGAGTTATTTACACAACATCCTTTGGAAGGACTATGAGAGAAGGTAATATTGAAGCAGAAAGTGGAGGAAATGACGAAACACTACAATGAACATCAATATGATTTTTGATCTACTTACTTTACAGCATAAGTTGTAAATCATACCATCAAACGAGTTTCGCTAGGTGTGACACTGCCTTGACCGCCCTGCATGTGCTATATAAGTTTGTACAGACCACTCAATGTTCTTGGCATCATCAACAGACAATGTGGTGCTTTTGAATATGCACCATTCAACCGAGGATGTGCTCCCATAGTTCAGTGTGACACAGCCTCTATAACTTCATATAGACTGTTCAACGTTCCGGGCGTTGTCAACAGATGACGACATGCATTTCGATAGGCAGAATTTATGAATTATGAATTTTACATAAATTCATCAATCTAATCAATTTTTTTTATCTTGACCACCACCTGTTGCAACAAACCAGTGCAGTTTTGCTGCAGAATTAAGAGCCTCGATTCAAGAAAGAGACTTCGACGCAAACTAAAGTTAAAAATTGTTTGATACCCATTGCAACAAATCGATGCAGTTTTGCTGCGTAACGAAATGGAAGGAGCGGCGATTCACATCAAGCCAAAGTAAAGTTCAAAATTATTTCAGGAGATGGCAAGTTGAATTACATAAATTATTTACCACTATGGACATTTTGCACAGACTGACCTTGCTTATACAAGGTGATTACTAGAGTCCCACACTAGTACACGTGCCTACTCATTATCTAGGGAAATATATTGCACATCCACTTCAACTGAAATATAGGTATAAGAACATGCCGAGTAGTGATACTCTAAGAGAACAGCTACGAACATGAAAATGGTGATGGATGGGGCATCTGGGCAACAATGTGGACCTCACTATGCACAATCAACAGAACACAAAAAGGTCTTCAAACTCGTCATCTTCCATGGAGTCCAGGGTACTCGCAGCCTGCTTCCCCTTGAGATATTCTTGTGTGTCATTCACGATCACCGTGAACTGGTCCTCAGAGAGAGCCAGAATCGGGTCAAGATAGCATTGTGTCCTTGCACCCCAAACGCTCTCATTGAACTCAAATTGATTCCCTTTCTTGATAATAGGGTGCCATATATTACTTGACCCCTCACCCTAGAAAGTGACATTGTGATTGACAACCAATGTCAAGGCATGGTGGACCTAAAAATGACACATTCAAAATGGTTCATCAGTGGTAAGTGAAACTAAGCATGACTTATGGCTGCGCATGCCAAGGTGAGTGCTCCACGAGCACTGTCCGGCTCAGCCATTATCTGCGGTAAGTTGACGTATCCCTGAATGAAGTTGAAATGGTGGGCAAATGTTTGAAGGACAAAAGGTGCCCGCCACATTCCAGACCAAGCCTATACAAATGCGGGTTATCAATAAATCAAACTTCGCCACTAACCATTAGAGGGCTTACCTTATGGTCAATGCCACAGTTTTGACTAAAGAGAAACTGGTTCCTTGCAAGCATAGCCTCTGCAAACTCCATGCGGGCTACAGGATCTTTGAAGTCCGAGTCATATGCAAAAAACGTCGTGACCATGGTGAGAGCAGCAGTAGCAAAAACCAGCATGCCAATTGTTGATGTTTTGCTTGGCCTGAAATAGGAAAGTAAATCGATCAGAAATCTGAAAAAAAAGGCTGCGAAAACAATATACAATATAATACACGGGCCCACTGATGGTGACCAGGTGCAGATCAGCCTCCTCATACACATCATTCCATATGTCCTGCAACGCAGACTGAAAGATTTCATCCAAAATGCCCCAGGGGTTTGGATAGTTGGCAGCGAAGTGTGCGACAGTGGAAATGAAGACACATTGCCAGACATTGTCCTTTGTAGCACCATCAGGTAGATTGCTATGCTACCTGTATAGTGAGATGCTGCTCCGCTATGTTGTGTCTTTGCCCATTTCAATGGTGGTGTATCAGATACTGCTTTGGACTGTGTGGTTCTTTCCTTGAGTCTGAATATACAAGGGATTCAAGCTGCTCTCCTACCTGGGTATCCTGGAGGCGCTTGGTACTACCCCTCCTAGACTCGCCTCAGACATGCTCATACTTGGCCTTCTTCATAGGAAGGGTGTCGTCATCATTTTGACCACTGGTGGCATTGTCCTAAGATTTTGGTTTCTTTTAGCTTGAATATACAAGTAATCACCATGTGCTTACCTGGGCATCTGGAACATGAGCATTACCTTTCCCGACTTGTCTGGAATGCCCTTGCGCTTGACCTTCTGGATGGAAACGACCTCATACTTGTCACCCGAATCCTCATCCTAGAATGTCACCAACGAATACATTTTTAGTTTTTTCTTTGGTCCAAATGCATAAGTCACTACATGCTTACCTGGGAATCCTGAATATGCCTGGAACTCTTCATGGAGCTATCTGGGATGCGCTTGCCTTTGACCTTCTGCATGGAAAGGTCGTTGAATCCTTCATCTGAATTGTTATTTTGAGATGCCATCAGAGAACGCAGTTGAGTTGCTGGAGTGTGGTCGATTCCATCAGGATCCGTGATAACCTCAGTAATATCCTGCTAGAGACCATGATGCGATTGAGTGAAAATGGTGTGTGAAGGATGGACACAGACGTGAGACCTGGTTGTGGGTGGCCCTCGTCTTTACGTGGGTAGAGGACATTGCCACTCACTCGACTTGATCATCTCCATCAATGTATAAAACGGGTTCCTGGGACCCAGGAGCCTTAGCCAACTTGCTTGTTGAAACTGAGGAATGTAATGGCGTGGAGTGGATACTGACAACCTGAGGTGTTGTTCTTGGAACTCTTGTGAATAAGCCAGTCCTAGTGGATGCGAAAATGGATGGTGCATGCCGAGAGCTGGAAGTTGAATGCTGAGAGAGGAAGGCATGAATTGGTCTGGATACAGCAAGCTTGTCGGCCCAGTCTTTCACTGGACCGATATCCGCAACACCATCCTTAGCTCTTTCTGCGCTGTTTTGGAGATGCCATTTGTCCAGGCAGTCCCAGTAGTAAAGAACCATTTCAGTAAGCCTTAGATCTGGCATGCGTTGGCTTGAGAAAACACTAGTACTCATGCAATCACTTGGTTCCTTTTCTGGCTGCCACTACCAGCACCTCCATCATCTGACCTTGCCTGCCCCAAGCTATTAGCACAAGGCTGATCATCAACCACAGGTTCAGGGGTGCCAGAAACATCCCTCGCAGCACAGACGGCATTGCAAGTTGACGATTTCTGGGAACGTGGCAACTTCACTGCAGGAACTTGAGGTTCTTCATCCACTTCAACTTCCAAATCACCCTCCTAATCTTCATCTTCAACAAGATTTCTCATGGAAGTGGTGTTGGGTGCACCTTTTGTGTGTGGCTTGGGCCTTGATTTGGTGAGCTGCTGCTGTTCAGCTTGCACTGAGTCATCGATAATATTTGCCTGGTGTTTGATCCCACGGACACGTATAACCTCTTGCTTGTGTTTCTTTTGTTGAATCTGAGTGTCGTCTGCTTCCTTCTCCTCTGGAGTACGCCGCTTCTTTTTACCTTCTAGAACAATTCGTCCAGGATGCTGATCCACATTTTTTGCACATGTAGTAGGTCGAGAAGCAGACATGATGTGTCAATGGGAAGCAGCGCAAGTGGAGGAAGCAGTACGAGATGGAAGAAAATTTAGGGTTCCAGAGTAATTGACTACACTTGACCCAAGACGTTTAGCAACTTTGCACTGACTCACTCTGACAGTCACGTAGGTTTCTGTGTTTCCACTTTCATTCAGGTAATGTACTAGGTGCCTGCCATTAGTTCAGGACACCAGTCCCCCTCGCTCTCGATGTTGAACAAGTCTGACATGCTAAATTCTTCCAGGTGATTCCCCCTCCCATGTTATGCTCTCAGTGCCCATAGGATCCCCTGCCCTTCCTGTTGCCGTTGGTTCAAGACACTGGCTGGACTCAAACACCACCAATCATCATTCCATCGCTTCGGTCCCTCAGCTTGGCACACCCCCCATTCAATATCAAACGATCATTCATTCCAAGCTCACCCAGCACCTGGAGTCATTCAGGACTATCACGAGAAACTCACAGGTACATGTATGAGGAACAGGTCTTCTACTCATCATTGATTTGTTTGTTTTAGGCTCTCTGTGTGATGTGAATGGCATTCTGCTCCCCCCCGGTTCCCCATCACCGCTTAGGCCGACCCAGTTACCTAATGATTGGGGACCATACAGTAGTCGACTTCACTTCGAAACTGCCGAGTTTCTCTTTCAGAATGCTGAATTATTGGCCGGAAAAATTGATATGCTCTGCGACCTTTGGGCATGCTCACTCAGTGAGGATGTGGGCCCTCCTTTCACAAATCACAAAGAACTATATTCGACTATCGATGCCACACCCCTAGGCGATATCCCCTGGCATTCTGTCAAACTCAAGTATACCAGTGAACAACCTGCGGATAGGGCTCCCTCGTGGATGAATCAAGTTTGTTTATGAGTTTTGGTTCCGTGATCCTCAATCTCTGGTAGCCAATATCCTTTCCAACCCAGACTTCAGTGGACAGATTGACAGCTATGTCAAAGATCTTGATGCCCTTGAAGCCTGGCATGACACTCCTGTACATGTTGTGCTGCCCTGACCATCATTTTCAATGCATTATCTATGGCATTGGGCCATACATAGCTGATTATCTGGAGTAGGTGCTCATCACCAGCATAGTCCAGAACTGGTGCGGACAGTGTATCGCATTCCCAGACGAACTTGACAATCACCATCCTGGTGCATCGCAAACATCGGAGCTCACAGAAGCAATAAAGGAAGAACTTATGAATGTAGAAGCATGGGATGAATGGGGCATCGACGTCCACATTGTTGTAAGTGACATAAGTCGATTTGAAGTTTCATCAAACTCATTTATACTTGCTCTTACAGACATTTGATGATGAATTTCCCCATGCTGATATCCATCAACACCTTGCAACTGATATCCTTCATCAGCTGTTGAAGGGTATGTTCAAAGACCATTTAGTCGAGTGGGTTGGAAAATACCTGGAGATTAAATATGGGAAGTGAGGTGCAAAAGACTGCATGGCAGACATAGATCACCAGTGGGTTTCTAGGTTTGATTTATAATGTCCGTCGCAGATCTGCTAAATGAATGCTCACCAGGATCTCTGTCACTCCCCCGTTTCCAGAACTGTGGAGATTTCCCGATGGTTGTGGGTTCAGCCAATGGTCTGGGAACGATTCGAAAGCTCTGATGAAGGTACGTTTGATCTATTGGAATAAATCATTCTCTCACACACTCATCAGCCTGAGGTCTACCTGCATGCTATCGAGGGGCACATCAATGATGACATCATTCAAGCAATATCCGCATTCATTGACTTCTGTTATATTGTTTGACTGAACATAATCACAGAAGAAACACTCAAAGAGCTCAAAATTGTGCTCTCTTGCTTCCATCAACATCGTGAAATATTATGTCAAACTGGTGTCTGTACTGAAGGCTTCTCCCTTCCACGTCAACATTCTCTTGTTCATTACAATCTCTCATCCGTCTCTTTGGCGCACCAAACGGCCTTTGTACATCTATAACAGAATCAATGCACTGTATCACTGCTGTTAAGAAACCTTGGTGTCGCTCGAGCAAACACCACACTCTTGGACAGATGCTGCAGACCAACCAACAGCTGGCACAACTTGCGGCTGCACAAGTAGATTTTGAAGCTCATGGAATGCTTATTCCCTCTCACACAGCGCTCTCCATAAATATTCCTGATGTCCACAACTTGACTCACAATCCAGAACTTGCATGAGGATGAAGACAAGAATGCTGGTGTCATGGACGATTGTCCCCGTCTCTCCCAGTCAGATATCATGCTGGCACGGACCCCAGGTGCGTGATGATTTACCATTTGTTAGCCATGCTAAATTGAATCTTTTCACAAGCACGGAAAAGGGCCAAAACGATCGAAGCACTTGTGATCGAATTGGCCATTCCTGATCTGCCATCTCTCGTCAGCCAGTTTTTGTCTCAACAACTAAACCATGTACCTGGCCAGCATCCCTCCCTTTCATATCATGGTCCTGTGAAGGTTTTCTACTCAGCCATAGCAACATTCAGAGCACCAAGTGACCCTAGCAGTATTGGGGGCATGTATTGGAAACCCATACGTGCAACACCAACCTGGTATCTTGGCCCTGCTTGATATGATTGTGTGTTCATCAACACAGACAACACTACGGATGGTATGCTGAGCATGAACATAGCTTGTGTTTATGCTTATTTCTCAATTGTCTACTTAAATGGACAAACGTATGAGTGTGCGCTCATACAGTGGTATGACCAGCTGGCTGATGAACCTGACAGTTTAACGGGCATGTGGATGGTCTCCCCCTCACTCCTGGAGGATGGAGGCAGATACCTTGCTGTAATACCTGTAGAGAGCATCATTCAATGTGCTCGCTTACTGCCTATCTTTTATGCAGAGTTTGTTCATGACAATGTTGACCCTCACAACTTGTTAGATCTTTACCATGGGTTCTACATCAACTGTTATGCTGATCATCATGCTTTCGTGTTGACACATTGATAGACTATTCTATTTCCATCTCGTGTTACGACTTATATCCGTGTTCTGTACCTACATTATTAATTACTTAAATTTGTTCGTGATGCATGACCAAGGTGTGACCACCCATGAGACAGCATCAGCAAAGTAGCAACTTAGCCCATGACTAGCCTGAGTGACTCGAGACGATGACAATGGGGCCAAAGACTATGGTAGCATCGATGATTCACAGGATGGCGGGAATGCCAAAGACAATAACTTGATGACCCCCGACAACAGCGGTGGCACCAAAATCGCTCTTGGAGCCATTTCTGCTGACCCACTCATCAGCAAACCAACCTTTTTGGACTAATAGGATACACCACTTTGTCAGGGGCTGTACAGCCTGCACAGATTTGTGGCTGTGCACCATTATGTCTGGTGTTTTGGGCTGTCGAGTATCCAAGTCTACACAGTACAAGTCTATGTCCACACATACTACAGGTATTACAGACATAAATGCATTAATCTGCCACTGTCCACCGAGTACTATTTCTCCCCACCACCACTGGTCACATCATGATGGATCATTGTGTTTCTGTCAGCAGTCATATAACAGTGACCTTAGTATATAGAATGTGCTACTACTAGGCAAGGCAACATGGTGGTAGGAACAAGAACACCACGACTGACTGGACAATGATGTGCACCAATGCCAGTATCATGCACTTTTGGCAGTAACACCACACCCTCACCTTCATCATTGTCTTTGCATGAGCGCATCTGAATTGTCTGA
>JBBPLX010000480.1:0-21509 GCA_038090015.1 Leccinellum albellum
GGTACGCTTCGCTCCGTCTTTTTCAACTACATAAAGCTGATGACAATTTCAAGATCCCATCGTACGCTGCATTCAAACTCTGGAGTAACTTTGTTGGTCCCATGATCAGTCGGTCGTCGGGTGACGCAGCGGATGAATCAGCGACCAAGACCAGCCCGGTAAGCAAACGGCAGGAGAAGCTCCGCAAGCGGAGCGAAAAAGGTGATCCCCGAGCTCGTACTGTCCGCAGATGACATGTGTTCGCAGCAAATATTATATCCTCTGTTGTCTCTGGTGTGTCATTGAGATCAAGGTGTCAACCGTGCTGTCGTTGTTTACATCGCGGTTCCAAACTTCTCTGTACGACCACGTGATCTGGCCCGAAGTTCCAGCCGCTTCTAACGTTCGCCCGTGCACTTTTGTTCACCACCATCACCTTGAGCTTTATCTTCTTCGCTGACCTAGAACTTCTCTGCACCATGGACACCACTACCAACGTTCATGTGATACCAAACGATACCAGCCAAAGTACACCGGTCGACTGTCCAATCCTTGATTATCATCGTGAGCCTGATGATCCTGCACTGAATGAGGATCCGGACCCAAACAACTTCCGTCCACGGCCATTTGATGTGAGTCATAATGCGTACTCTCAGGGGTAGGCTTTTTACGTGCATATATCCAGATCCATCCAAGTCTTGTGACCAATGATGATGGCATCGCAATTCACCATGGGCACGAGGGGCAAGGTTCAATTCATACATCCAAGGTTAGTACACACCCCTAGGTCGATTATCTCCACTTTTTACGTGCATATATGCATTCCGACCAGGAGCCCTCAGACACCCTGACGGCAAGGAGCACGTTCGACTGTGGGGATGTTAGTACAGCCCCTCAAAGTACTTCTCATCAGGTCATCCGACCGATTGTCAAAGACGTCGTAAGGCGAATTGAAATTGCTGGCGTTAGGACGCTTATCCTTTGCAGCGCTCATCGGAATGTTTGTTTGTTCCCGCCGACGGGTCGATGTCGGTAGCAAACACCAATGGGACAAAGGCCGATACTATTATTCATTCTTTGGAGCCGCCATTACTGCCTGCAATCTTCCCAGAAACGGCCTCGGGTGACGAAGTAGAACCCGAGCCGGAGGAACTCTTAAATTGCATTCAGATGTCACTGGAACTTGTACATGACGATGGTCTGGACCGCTCAATTGAAGAAGAGCATACACGAGAAGACTTTGATGATCCTTCCGACGATATACCCTCTTCCGTACCCCCCAGCTCGAGCCCTCCACAACTGTTCTCTTCCTCTCCTTGTATATCGTCGCAGTCCTCATCGAGCGACGTTGAGTCTTCAAAGGTGGCCTGAGGAATTACCCCTAGGATGAATTGCTGCTGAACCTCTTACATTTCGCAGATGCTGGCAGCTGGATCACAAGGCATTTCGAGTCCTCATGACTATCTCCATGCCGACGATATGGCGATTCATGAACCAAATCGTTTGGAATCCAAGAATTTCTACAATCACGATATCGCTGACGTTACAACATCACCGGGAACTGATACACATAGCTCGGAAATGCTTCCTGCTTCATCCATCGACCGGATGCTCGGGCCTTCTGCACAGCGGACGGCGGCCGACAAGAACGACGTATGACCAAGAAAGATTATGTTGTGCTTTAACCCACTGACGTTCCGGATGCAGCATGATGAATCGTACGGACCACAACCAACTAAACGACCGGTTGGTACTATTTTCTTTATGGAAACTGAAGTGTTTTTCTCATAACCATACAGAAATTGGACCTCAGTTGTAGCTCACCTCCTGCGCCGAAGCGAGCAACAGTGGCTTCTCAGGACCGGCAATTCAAAAAACTAACCGCCCCATTCCGCCCGCCTTCGAAGCTTCCCATCGCCACGGGCGGCCCAGGCCAGGCCAGGAACCGTACTGAACTGAACGTCCGCTCTTCGAACGACACAAAGCAAAACGAGTCCAGGCCAATGGAGCCTACCACGCATCCCTTCCTTTTACAGAACAAGGCTTCGAAGACACCGAGATCTGTCACCCAGTTCAAATCGCCACTTGTCAATCGGATTCTCTCGGCGGATACTCGCGCTGTGCGCCTCACACCGGCGGTGCAGACACTCGAACGCAAGTTACAACTACTTAAGCGTGCAGTCAAAGTCAAGGAGGACAAGGAAGAGGAAGTCCTTGTCCAGCTTGCAGAAAAATGGATAGAAGCGGGCAGAGAAGTCGCCTACGAAGTATGGGACGCTACCAAGGATGCTGGTGATCTGGAAGGAAGAGCGGCTTCCATCCGCAGGCCACACGGCTGGGGAAGCGCGGATGACAGGAACGTGCCCTGGGGTTGGGACACCAAGCCCGAGGATGCTGGCGAGGAATCTAGCGTTCCTGGGTCTTTCGACGTTCCTTTCTCTGCAGAACGATTTGCCCCCGACGAAGAAGACGACGATACTCGTCGCCACACTCTGGGAACCATGCTCCGTCAGCTCGGAATCGCTCCTGGGATATTTGGCTGGGACGATGACAAGGAGGCTTTTTCCGACTAGATGCGAGGATGATGTACTGTACTGCTGTCTGTGAATGTTGTAATTTGCAGTGATGGTAACTCGCGCAGAAGCTCTGCAATTGCTTCTAAGCCAGGTACTATCTGTTGAACATGTAGTAATTTTCGACATTATGTGCGCTTCGAAATTGTGGGCCTGGTTGCGTGTGTGATCCTCGGCGGTCAACGGATTACCAGTCGACGCCTGTTGAATAGAATGGTATTCCCTGCATATATATGGCTGGGTATGTTGTTGAAACTTTGCACCGGCTGTTGAATGCAGTTGAATGCGGAATATCTACGGTGATCATGTCTAGCGACCTAGCGCGTATAATCGTATCTGAAAACGGTCATGAAAATCAGATGCTTCACGGCAACGTAGCTGGACAACTCTCACTTCTTGAAGAAAGTCTCCGAGTCAGTCGGAACACCCTGAAACGGTTTGTTGGCAGTGAGTAACAACATATTGGAAAATCGACACAGACGTCTCTGCGAGCCCCACGGGACTTGCGACCTTGTCTCTCAAGATCTCGGCGATATTCACGATCTTCCTTGAGCCACTGCAAAGCGGTGCTGTATAACGCGGGGTTGCCCGTGGTTTCGGAAGCATTAGTATTAAATGGCCAGGGTGTAGGTTCTGTAGAGAAAGAACCAAGGCGCATGTGCGCGACGTGGGTCGGAAACGACCCGAGACCGTCGTAAATGTGAGTGGCATCTACACCAATACAACGGGTGAGCTGGTAATGTTCGGGTGAGTGCCAACCAACACGCACAAAGGACGGTAGCTCCACGCTGGATGCTGTCGTTCCGAAGGAAAGTGAGCAGATCATCACGGACCAAGACGTCTAGATCGACCGTAACCTGGAGATAGGATGAAGCGTACTCGGGAAATCTCAGACGGAAATGAACTGACTTCGTCGAGCAGCAAGACGTCCCAAGGAGTCATGAGCCCCATGCAAAGTTGCACACGGCGGCGTTCTCCATCCGAAATGGCGTGCATGTGCCAGTCTAGGTCTACATCCAAGATATCGAGCAACTTGTCCCTGCGCTCCTTGTGTCTATAACCTCCGACAGAGTCCAGGAAGTGGGACACGAGGATGTCGCTTCGAACCACGGGGTTCATCGCCCTGAGGGCAGAGATCAGCACGTGGACGGGCGCCGGGCGGAGACCAACGGACCATTCTGTGCCGAGAAACGCAACACCTGGGGGCGAATCTCTGAACACATCTCTATCTTTGATACGCACATCTGCATTGCTAACGAGGCGCTTCCCTGCAAGGATTTGCAATAAGGTGGACTTTCCGGCTGGATGAAGGTAAGTCCTTTAATGTCTTAAAACGATCGATCAGAGAAGTGTGTGAGGAAGTATACGGACCGCCGTTTGCTCCGACTATAATCGTTCTCGAGCCCGGTGGAAGGTGGAGGGAGATGTTGGATAGGGAGGGCTCGCTGCTTGCACCATGGTGGTAGGTTAGGCCATGGGCTGCGATTGCGTACTTTGTCGTGGTTTCAGACATGGCGAGGGAATGTTTGAATATACAACAGTGACATATTCCCTCGAGTGGTCCAGAACGTTCACACAGGCACAGCCGTCTCGGGATGCCCGTCCGAAATCTGCAACTGAGGTCGACTCGCTCATAGACTACAAGGTTGAACAAGAGGCTGCTTTTGAAGTAAAACCAAGGCTTGAAAGCCATCTCTAGTAGATCGTGACGAGTCGGCGAAATTGAGGGACAGGCTGTTCACCAACATAGGGCCACTGCGCGGAGGTACGTACGATCAGACCCTTGATGATGTCCACATATCGAAGATCATGATGAATTTCTGGGATTGGCAGGCGGAATTGCCAAGGATGGTGAAACGGTACCTTGACGCTTTGTGGGAAATTTACTCAGTAACGAGGTCCTAACTTTCTCGTCGTCCCTCTCGCCCCGTTGCTTCTGGACGAACTTATATCTCTTGCACATCGTTATTCTCCTCAAAACTCAACACTTACGCTCCTTTTCTTTCTTTCTTTCTTTCTTTCATTCATTCATGATGCATTTGGATCTTTTGCCTAGGGAGTGTGTTTCTTGTCCTGCACATCCCCCCGTTTGCACCTGTTCCACCAACGAGAGCTGCATCCAGATCAGCCAGTGTGTAACGTCCATTCCCCCATCTCTCTCTGATCTAATCAGCCCCCAGGTCCTGTACTGCTTGTCCAACCTTCACCTGCCAGCCCAGTACTAGTTCCTCAAGCAGCAGTGGCGGTGGTGGGAGTATCAGTCCCGGTGTACTGGCTGCTGCAATAGTTTCCGTATTGCTCGTTCTCATAGGCGCCTTGCTCGTATTCTTCTTTTACTGCCGTCGTCAACGTGCGCGTCAGGCTCAGGCTGCACTTGCTGAGACCAAACCGGACGTGCCTGCCCCCGCTGAAGCCGTCCTCAATCGTCCCGACCCGTCGGAAAAAACCCAGTCACCCCCAGCAACGCCCACGAGTACCACCCGACCGTACCCCTCCTCGGGCCGAAGCGTCGTTGACCTCGACCCTCAGTCTAATAAAAGTCGGTCTCAAGCTTCCCTTGCCTCTGCTCCCCCTCCGGCCTCCGGCGGCCCATCAGCAGGTGATCCATTTGACGACGGCCACTCCATTCAGACCACCTCGATAGCCACAGATGGTACCAATGTCATCCCAATTGCATTAGTTCCTCCAGCTTCTACCCACTCATCTTCTGCACGCTCCGAATCCGGCTCCTTCCCACCGAATTCCCCCGTACGCCCCGCTCGTCCCACAGACCTTGTATTGGAAACTCCTCGCTCTTCGCTCGACACCATGGGCGAACCCTCTCTACACTACGCTCAGTCTCAGCGCTCAGGTGTATCAAGGGCTTCATACGGCTCCAACGCTAGTTACAGCAGTGACTTCTTGAACGAAGCTCCTATGATTATCACCACTCAGGGTGCCGTTCGACAGGTCGTCGGCAAAGTCAGGGCAGAAGTCATCCAGACATCGGGCACCGCGACTCCCACCTCGCATTTATCTTCGGATAGTTTGAAGGCCCCTTCCACTTCATCTCGTCCCTCCGTTCGTTCACCTCTTGCTGCCTCTTCCTTTGGACCGGCGGACATTGTTGACGAGACCGATGAGGAACGTGATATCTCTGCTCGCAGTGATCCTTTCGGAGATCATCACGCACCGCCCCAGCGGGGTGCCGATGCACTTCCTCTGCCTGCGCAATCGGGTTCTCTTGTTGATGACGGCAATGCCGCGAGGATCGACGTCAGGCCACCGAGTACATGCTCCGATCAAAGGTCGCCGCACAGCGCTTCTTCTCCCAAATTAATTCTTCCTTCCCCCACTGCTTCGGGTACACTTCAAGAGCAGCAGCAACGTGCCTTGGCTCATGCTCAAGCCCAGGCTCGTGCTCAGGGTCTTGATAAATCCAAACGGATGTCGGGAACGTCTGTGGTTTCCATGGCTTCTACCCGTGCGGACTCGATTCTTGAATCGTTCCCATTTGTCCCGCCATCTCCCATAGCATCGCGTCCTGTCCGTTCGCCGCCTCGTTCGCCACTTAGCCAACAGGCTCCGTCTGTGTATCAGTTGCAGACCCCCTCAACCCTGGTGGAATCAGGCCCTATGTCTCCTCAAACCGAAACCATAAAAGCGGAGGATCCATTACCCCCGCTAGACCCTCCTCCCAGCCGCCGCATGTTGGGCATGTCAACGGGCTCTCAGTTATCCACAGCTTCATCTGGGCTTGGAAACTTCCCATTCCAAATAGACCACGGCGGAACGGAGGGTAATCGTCCATCTTCAGCCTCCCAGGTCGGCCAGCGGGCCAGCTTGGACACTCTGGCGCTGATGAGTGACTTGTCGTCATATCCTCTGGGGTATGATCGGGATGATCACGACAGCCTTCCTCCTCTTCCGAACAGTTAATCTTCATTTTCTATATTCCTTTGTGAATTTATTTCGTCTTATTCAACCGACAGCAACCAAGTGCTCGGTTTGGCTGGCCCGGCCAGCAGGTGCTGTGTGTACTTTTTTCATTGTACCGATTGCTCATGAACACTTTCTTGACCAGTACTCTACTGTCCAGACGTGACTCTGGCGATATTTTTGACCGGTTTCTTAGTCTTACCTGTTATTTTTACTCCCTTATTTCTGGTGAGACCACAAGATTTACTGTTCTTTCCTTTGGATTGGGTCTTGTGAGGTCGGCGGTATTTAAGTATTTAAGTAGATGTGGTCATACATACTTGGTTACGCCAGTCACGGCGTGACAAGGGTAGAGTTATCAAAACTCGTGTTCGCGTACTGGTATACATTGTCTTTATCCAACTTGTTCTAGCTTTGTCATTTTTGCAATGGACAAGGAGGTGCAACAACTCGTTGAGATGGTGCGCTGTTTTGCTATACACCTCGCCCAACTTCAACGACCGTAATTTATTGCTAACTACTAGGGCGCAACCGTTGCACAAGCGCGGGCGGCCTTGCGCAAATACAAAGATGTCATGCAGGCAGCGGAACGCATTTTCGATGGCGAGTTTGCGTGCGTGATAGACGGCGACGACGACGAGCGCATGGCACCAGTCACACCATGCGATCCAATTAGCCCAACACAAACCCCCTGTGCTTCCGTACGCACTCAATTGTTGTGGCTCGCTGTTCCCCACTGATGATTTACAGACCCCAGAGCCTGCGGATGGAGATGAAGATCTCGATATGCAAGATAACGAAGACGATGGTGAGTTGTTCGTACGAAGATGCTTTTGGCGTGTGCTCATCAGCAATTCCCTAGTAGATGATTATATTGACTACGACTCCGATTACGAAGCAAAGCGAAATACGGGGGAGGTTGACCCATACGCAGGCAAGTGCATCTTTGTAGCTATACGATCTCGCGGTTAACCGCGCAGCAGGCATCTTTTTCTCCAAGGATCGTCATGAGGAAGTTATCGAAGTGGAAGAAGAGCCCGAGTCCGCCACTTTGCTAGAATGCAAGGAACCTGTTAGACTCATGATGCAGGGTGACTGGATGAAAGGTTGTCCTGAGGGCAATGAACAGTCGTTTCTCTTTGCTCTGTATGACTTCCTGAGCAACAACGCATGTCCTTGTCCCCAGTCTTGTGGATACAAGCTTGACCGGAAGCGAAGCGATTTCTTTCCGCTTTTTGTGAGTTGCGATGCGTGGCTTTGGTTTACCCAGCTTACAATAGCTTCACAGCCTGAGTTCTCAAACTACATCGAACATCTGCGTCGCAATGTGAAACGGTCATGCCCCAAGTGCAACATAGAATTTTGTTTCGCATGTGGTGAAACGATTAATCCTGGAAATAGTCGTCCCGGTGGATCCATCGACGTCAGCTTGTTTCATTGCTCGAACCTGCAGGGAGTTGTACTTGGCGTTGGCCTCGCGATGCTGGAAACGACGTTTGCGGAGCAAAGACGCCAGTTGGGAGATGACCAAAGTCTCGGGGCTTCGAAGACAAAGACGAGCAAGAAGCGCAAGATGGATATTCACCCTCATTTGTCTATCCCTATTGGAGATGATGATGACGACGACACATACTACATGTCCTTGCCGGTCGGGAAGAAAGCGCGAGGTGGTACCGGATATGCGGGCGATGGCCGCGAGGATGTGAGTGGCTCAATCCAGTCACACGATCTCGGAACTAAAGAATCCCAGACTTCCGGGCAGCTTGAGGCGCAAGCTCAACAACGTTTCAAAGACGAGAGAATCGGTTCGCTTCTCTCGCAAATACGTGTCTACCTTCCCTCGCTCCACAGGGAAGGTGGAGGTCTTACAAGCGATTACATGGTCCATCCTACCGCCCTGGCACATCTCCGTAGGCGCTTCAATTTCCTTTGCTCGACCCTTCTTCGCAACGACTCGCTCTCGGACATGTCCGATCGGTCTATCTTGTACTTTGAATTGTTTGAGTGGCTTGAAGTGAGTATTTTATCATAGGAAGATTTCACGTTTACTTTTGCTCCCCACCCAGACCATCTCCAATCATGAAGCATTGGCGAGCATGATGGCGATGCCTATCATGGTTGCAGGATCGATCAAAACTGTTGCCCCGAAGAAAGTTGCCAGAGGCAAGTCAGTGATTCGAGAACGCACCATCGTCTATGAAGGTAGCGCGGGGCCTCGTGAGCTGCTCGAAGCTATCGTCATACAAGCCCAAGCGGCCATCAAGGGGCTAGAGGGCATCAAGCCAATAGAACCTGAAGAAGAGGAGATGACCGAGGAACAGAAACGGATGACAGCGGACAAGGGAAAGGGCAAGGAGAAGGAATCATCTCCATCATTATCGGATGAGAACCAGAAGTTACTCGCATTCTGTCAACGAATCCTGATGACTGCGAACGCTATCGATCGTTCTTTACGAGAGACGAAGGGTGATGCCTTTGTTGACAGGTTGCACGCATCCTTACCCAGGATCACGAACTCTTCGGTGTTCGATCATGCGTCATTACAAGTGGGCAATACCGAAGAAGAGCGGCGCAAGGCGTATATTGACTGGGCGACGCAAGTACGATTTGAGTATTGCGACCTCTCCCTGCCCCCTACAGAGTCTATAGGAAATGGGAACGAGGACACAGTACCACATTACAAGTTCTTCTTCAACAGTGAAGCAAGGATGCTCACCAACTCAGATATTCCAAAGCGTTCCCTCGCTATTGCAAAGGAGGTAGTGAGAGTCGCAATTTCAGGCACTGGCAGTTAACGATCCTTTTCATTCCTAGCTTGCTGTGTTGACGACGAACCTTCCTGTCGCCTGGGATTCATCGATATTTTTGAGAGTAGATGAGAATCGTGTAGACATCATCAAGGCACTCATCATCGGTCCAGAAGGAACGCCGTAAGTCTCTGTCCACTATCTTTCAAGAGTTATTGACAATCATTTTGATACGTAGATATCAGGATGGGTGGTCTGTATTGACTTGGTTTGCTTCTCATGACGCCCGCTAAAGGTTTGCAGTTTCTTGTTCGACATATTCCTCGGACCAAGTTATAACCAATCACCACCTGGCGTCAAGTACATGACGGTAATATCCATTGTGGAGTTGTGTCGATGCTGTCTGATGTGCTTTTTTATTCACTTCAAGACAAATGGAGGCAAATTTCGCTTCAACCCTAATCTCTATGCGGCAAGTATACTTGAACATCGCGTTGGTATACGCTTCGCATTGACCGATCTCCAACAGGACGGCAAAGTGTGCCTATCGCTCCTTGGAACCTGGTCTGGCCCAGGTTGGATATCGGGCCGGTCAACATTACTGCAGGTGCGCTTGCTGACAGGGAGTCGTTGGGGCTGGCAAACAACTTGCACCTTTAGGTTCTGATCTCTATTCAATCCATGATTTTGTGCGACGAGCCCTACTTGAACGAGCCAGGATGGGCTAATAGCGGGGGCACGCCGCAATCGAAAGCATGTAAGTTGGTTACACCGATGGATCGAATCTTTACATATCTGGTGTAGACTCGGCAAATGTGCGACGGATGGTTGTAAGGACTGCGGTAAGTGTCTCGTCGTTGTTGGTGGACGTTATTCAAATCCGCCGTAGATGCTAGGGAACTTGAAGACCCCTCCTGAGCCGTTTGGGGATGTTATTCACACTCATTACCGACTGAAGGCGCAAGCCATCTCTGCTCAGCTGGAAAAGTGGCTGGCGCTGGATGATGGAAAGCCGATATCAGGTGACGCGTTCAACATCTCGGGGAGAAACGATTCTAGCTCGAGCTCTAGCGCGTTTAAAAAGGATGTAGAGGAGATGCAGAGTCTTTTGAATCGTCTACATGAGGGTACGATGGTGTACTAGTAGGGTATTTGGCAATACCACGGTGTCATGTGATTTTTGAGTCGTGAGCGGATCAAGTTACTGTACGGTCGTTCTTCAAGTTACTACTCAGCCAAGCGACGGGATGAATTTGAGTGACTCTGCTCTTCACGCCCTCGCCGGCGCCGTTGGCGGGATGATCGCAATGTCGGCAACCTAGCGAGTCTTCCGAGTTGCCTCCCAACTTATTACACCCGTGTTGACTTTGTCCCTGATAGTCCCCTGGTCGTCCTCTCAACTCGCGCAGCAATCAACACGTCCAAGTCTGATGACAAGGTCCCCCTCGCGCAATTATTAAGCTCGTCCGTTGACATGCACCAAGGCCTTTGCACAGGTGATACTGGACATTATCAAACGGGAGGGCGTTCGCGGCCTGTATAGCGGGCTCAATTCCAGCTTGGTCGGAATAGCAGTCACGAATGGGTGAGTCCCTCCCCTCCGTTCGACTTTTTTTTTTTTTTTCAGTTTTCGTCCTTAGGATCTACTATTACTTTTATGAGCGTTCGCGCGGTCTCCTTTTGAACGCGAGGACGGGGAGCAAAGCTCTCAGTACCATCGAGTCTATGCTAGCCGGTCTCATTGCAGGTACGTTGCGACGACCGTTTACGGAGTTCCATTGTGCTATGGTACTGACGTTTGCTGGCTGCATGTGCTCACACAGGCTCTGCAACGACCATCATCAGTAACCCCATCTGGGTCGTCCAGACATCACAAGCGGTCCACAGCGCCAGGGGCCCCGCAGACGCGTCGTCTATCCGACCCAAAAAATTCGGTGCATTCGAGGCGATCGATGCTATTCTGGCCAAGGACGGACCTGCCGGGTTTTGGCGGGGCATCGGCCCTGCGCTCATTCTAGTCATCAATCCAGTCATCCAGTACACCGTGTTCGAGCAGCTCAAGAATGCGCTAGTGAGGAGCCGCCTGGCAACGATGAGACGCGGTGCGATGCGCCCGCAGGGTTCTGCGTCGGCGGTACTCAGCGACTGGGACTTTTTTATGTTGGGCGCTGTGTCGAAGCTCGGTACGTTTCCGATGTTTTGTGTCGAGTCGGGGGTGGCATCGTTAACGCCGAGCAGTCGCTACTGGGACGACGTATCCGTACATGTGAGCGAACCGAGCGTTGTGTTTGCCGGGTGAAAGGGTTGACACGTCCGATTCCTTTTCTTGAAGCGTCGTCAAGAGTCGATTACAAGCGGGACACGAGCGTGCTGAGCGGTACAAATCGGCGCTCCATGGACTCATGACGATTTTTAAGGAAGAAGGACTGCAGGGGCTGTATGGTGGTGCTGCAAGCAAGCTCCTCCAGAGCGTGCTCACGGCTGCCATCCTCTTCGCGGCACAAAAGAGGATATACGACATTACCAGCAAGGTGACGAGCAAACTTTCTGGTCGGTCGCCAGCGACTGACGAGTTGCATCGGACTTAGACTGTCTTGTCGTTGAAAAAGGCCAAGGTCTGATAGAATAGAAAATGAATCTCATCATAATGATGTGGTCGATATTGTAGCATTGCCAGTGGGCTTGTTGTAGTAACGTAGCTTATTCGTGTCTGTGCTTTGTTTGCGAGGGTTATCAGTCTGGTCTCCCTGCTTGAATGCCTCCACCGCTTCGTCTGAACGCAGTCGCGTTCATCTCGCCTCAGAACCATCCCATCCTTGTGCGTACCTTTCAAAAAGGCCAAGATCTCAAGTATCATTACGTCGCTCACACCAGCTTGGATGTCATCGAAGAGCGCAGTCAGTCCGTCCACCCACGTTGCACGCCCGACGGCTGACATCCTCACCCCCCTCTGTGGTCACAGTATCAGCAGGAACGACAGGAACCAGCGGGTCCAACAGTCCCGCCAAACCACCTGCCACTCCCATGGACGGCTACCTTGGGTTATTGTACGCGATGGACGACGTCGCTGCATACGGCTACGTCACGCCGCTCAGGGTCAAGATCGTCCTTGCACTCGCGCTGACGGATGCGGTCGTCCGCGACGCCGAGATCATCATGGTTCGTTTGCCCATTCCTCTCTCCCCCACCTCTCTTTCTTCATCTCTCTCTCGTTGACTCTCGCACGGATGGACTGGTTAGGCATTCAAGGCCATGCACATGGCTCTCTATCGCGCCGTCTCGAATCCGTTTTTGAAACGCGACGTCGCGGCCGAACATGCCGCACACGACGAGCAGACGCCCTATCTCACCGTCGGAAGCGCACGTTGGAAGACGTTTCGAATCAAGGTGGACGAGGTCAGCAGGGCCTTGGGGAATCAGGCGTCGTGAATGAAATGAAAGAAGAAGAAAAAAAAAACAGAATTGTCCACGTCTGTAAGTGTAAGGAGAGTCGCTCGACTGGTTCGCGTGCACGTCGTGATCTTACGGCTTCCCGGCCAACTCCCAATGGTCCATGACGCTGCTCTGCATCCCTGGTTTCACGACCGGGGGCTGGAACCGACATGGATCGTCTCCCTCCAATGACTCAGACTCACCGAGCTTTCCGGGTTTGAGACAGATACGGGGAGCACATCCTGAGTTGCATGCAAACCCTAACTAAGTCGATCAGCTATATAATACAGAGCAACTATGTGCTATATTCCCAACGTAGCTCTATTGAGTTGGTCTATGGCTTCGGTCGCTTCACGGGCCATCGCCCTCACTATACTATCTTCGTCTGTCGAAGCAATATATCCCAGTGTGACCTTTGCTCGTTTGAGTAGCGTAGTTGGTAATCTCTCCACTACTGACCTGTCGTATATTGCGCGGGTGAGTTGGTGGAGAAGTGAGGTCCAAAAATGCAGTGCAGCACGTCGCAAGGGCGGCAGTTTTGGATCAACCGCGGTGGGTTCCGAGTCGAGGACCTCCTTCTCTCCATGTTCCTCTTTCTTACGTATCTCCCCATTATCGTCTTTGGATGGCAATTGGCCAGTAGGGACCATTTCAACTTGAAGGACATCGACCATACCCGCAGCCAGATCATCGATGTAACGAAGCACCGAAACTGCGCTGGTTCTGACACACTGGGTGAGGAGTGAGACTGCGGAGGTCCGGAGAACGGTTGGAGCATAGCTCGAGCGGAAAACAGAGATAAGCTTAGGGATGATGACATCCGCTGTTCGGTTCGATTCATGGATAGTCAGCCACGTTGCCGCCGACAAATTTAGACGTACCGTAGATGCCGAGTGCGTCCCCGTACCGCCTGATGACCTGACCTAGAGCCTCACCGACACGAACCTTTGTATCTACCTCTTGCTTCGACAGCGTACCCACAGAAGAGGGGGAGAGTTTGCGTGTGTACGTCTCGAGAAGAGTTCCCAGCACCTCTTTGCCGAACGCGTCAACCATCGCGGAAAGTCCCTGCACGGCGTTGAGAAAGATATAAGAATCATCGTCTTGCACAGATTGTGTGAAGATGGACATGATAGCAGGTATCAGCGCCGCATCAGCCGGAGGGGCGGATGCACGGGGACGAGATGACACTAGTTGCCTCAGTAATAGCAGGCCATGAGCTCGAACGGGAAGGATCGGGTCCTGAAGAAGCTTCAGAGCTTTTTGGTAAATCTCTTGTGGGTCATCTTCTCTTCTCTGTGGTGCTGACCAGGATGTCGAACTAGATGCAAGTCGAGCAGTCATCACTATTCTAGCTTCTCGAGCCAACGTCCTAATAGAATCGGAAGCATCATCAGAAAGAGGTTCGAGGAGTGAAAATATATCGGTGAGTATGGGAGCGTTACGAGCAGATAACTCGGGGTTAACTGGGGATATGGTCAGTCATGATCAGACCACAGCGTATCCTGTACGTCCTCGTACCTTCCAATATCGCAAGGAGCAAATTGATCGCAGTACTAACCAAGTTGGTTTCAGCTCCATCACCACTCGACCCCCCTTGCTCGTCGTCGCTGTCACTATCACCATGATCATCTGCCTGATCCACAATCTTTAAATCTTCTAGTCCAAGACCCCGCGAACTTCTAGCCTTGTTTGGGGTCGAGGTGCCACTTTCTGCCTCGGCCTTGAGGGCATGCCTTATGAACGACAAGATATGTTCTGGTTTGCGAAGAATGTTGGTATGAGACGATTCTTCGGTGAGCTGAGTCTGCATCTGAACAATCAACTGAAGGTACAGCAAGGCCCTGCCAAAGGCTTAGTCCACATATTGAGGGCGGCGATATCCGCGCACCTCGACGGATCGGCATCTTGCTCGGTATCCACTGAATGGTAAGTCTCGAGTAGCCTGACAAATAATTCCGAGGCCACGTCAAGGCGCTCGAGCGACCTGACGTATTGCACGAAATGTGTGGGATCGGGGTAAAGGTCCAGAAGGTTACTTGCCACGTCAACGTTTTCTGGAGCAAGGAGGACGGGCCTCGTGATCCTGCTAAGGGATATGCAAAAAGGTAGAGCGCTAAAATGATGACGTACATTGGTGCACTACTCCGTTTGATGTTACCCGAGATATCCACGTCCCAATAAGTCCGCTCGCCCTGGATTACGGACCAGAGCGTGTCGATGCAGTCTTGAATCTCGACCACGCGTCCCCAAGTTGCAAGTAAACTCCTGACTGATTCCTTGAGGACGGGATCGGATGCCTTTGTCACATCCAAGTGGGACATGAGCGCATACAGGGCAGGCACGACAGGAGACAAGACATGCGTGATAAAGACCGGAGAAGGATCTGTGTTAAGTAAGAGGATGGTGAGCATAGATAGAGCTATCGTTGGACTGGGCGGTTCTGTCGCAGAATGAGGTCCTGCACGAGTCACAATCGAAGGGTGAAAAAATGGGTGGTGGACAATGGGTGAGATGAAAGAAGAGACCAATTGGTGATGAACAAACTCGGGGTCGAGCATGTGAGAAACACAGAATGAAGCAGCGCGCCTATATGCGACGGGAACATCATTGGATAATGATTCCATCAGACGAGGGGTGATAATCGCGAAATATTCCTAGAATACGGCTCAGGATGGAAATGTAGATTACAGGAAGTTCAGACCTCTGGCTGAAGGCTTGCAGGTACGGCCATGAGAATGCCGGCAATGCGCTCATACTTTTCCAGCTGTGGGTCATCTGAGCCCTCTTGCTCGCCAAAGACTGCAGCAAAGAGAGCTCGGACTCCCCCTGAACGAAGAAGACTCTGCGTGAGCAGAGAGGAGCATATTTTGCAAACGTGAGAAGGGGGTGGAGGAGATATAGATAGTACAGCGCCAAGATCAGTCATGATCTGGGACAAAGGGAGACTTTACGAGACAGTTGAGAATGATGTGTGCTGACATGCAGCGCATATAGACGCACAATTCCAAGAGACGGAGGACGAATGGACGTAGAGCATGGTGAGAGGATGGATCGTAAGTGCATAGTGACTTAGGCAGCCATGCGAGGGCCATAGTGGCCCTGAGGAAATCGGGAACGTGTCTATGAAGGATGGTTGTGGTGATGAGGGTTTGAGGGGGTTGCGTTTCGACGCCGCGCGGGAAGAGAATGGACATGAGAGAGGACAAGAACGTTGAGAGGTTCGCGACATGATCGCCCGAGGTCAGACGGCGTGCAGTCCATAGAGAGGCCAGATGTGCAAGTAATGGATTGATGCCCCACTGGAAGAGGAGGGTGAGGAGGGACCTCAGAACGGCGAGATCCCGGGTGCCGATAGCAGGGGGATCCTGATCGTCGTAGGGCCCGGCGTCGAGGGTGCGCTGCACGCGCGCGACGAGGTCAAGTGCACAACGGGCAGTCTCGCGCCGGAGGGCGGGGAGGGAGTGGTCGGTAATGTCGGGAGGTTGCTCGGGGAGGGCGGCGTAGTAGCGGAGGATGCGTGCATAGAGGGCGTCGGCGTCGGCGTTAGTGTTGAGGGGTAGAATGTTGTTGGCGGCGTCGAGAGGGGACATTGCAAGTCACGGGATCGGGAGAGATAAAAAAATCGATCTGTGTCGTGTTTGGGACCTTACTAGCACTCGTCGACGACGATGAGCAAACTCAACGCGACTGCGTTCGAATTCGTGCCCGGGCGGCCATTTGCCCTCCCAAAGACACAGGCTAGCCCTCCTCAGACGATCTCCCTCAACATCGGCTCATCAAAGCCCCCGCCACCGACATCCGCTCCCGCCCCTGCCCCCGCCCCCATCGTCGCTGCACCAGTCGTCACCGTTCAGCCGTCCCCCGCACAGTCCCACCCGGGATCGCACTCCTCCTCTCCCGCCCCTCCCACATCCAAGAAGATATTCTCTACGGAGAAATCAAAATCAGATACCAACACCGTTGCACGCGAGGTACAGTCCGTCGCAGATGAGGCGGTCCTCAAGGATCTCTTTGGTGATGGTGAGTATTCATCTCTTCCCCTCCTGTCCGATCCCTCACATCACCCTAGCAAAGGAACATCTCAATGTTGTCTTTATTGGTCATGTAGACGCCGGAAAGAGCACGCTCGGCGGTAACTTACTCTACATCACCGGCACCGTAGACAAAAGAACCATGGAAAAGTACGAACATGACGCAAAGGAAGCCGGAAGGGAGACATGGTATCTCAGCTGGGCCCTCGACTCCACCCCGCAAGAGCGCAACAAGGGCAAGACAGTCGAGGTCGGCCGCGCTTACTTTGAGACCCCTGGCCGTCGCTATACCATCCTTGACGCCCCAGGACACAAGACCTACGTCCCTTCCATGATCAGCGGTGCAGCCCAAGCTGATGTCGCCGTCCTCGTTATCTCCGCTCGTAAGGGCGAGTTTGAGACAGGTTTCGAAAGGGGCGGACAGACGAGGGAGCATGTCATGCTCGTCAAAACCGTCGGCGTATCTAAAGTCATCGTCGTCGTCAACAAGATGGATGATCCCACCGTAAACTGGGGGGAGGCCCGTTACAATGAAATCAAAGACAAGCTTGTTCCTTTTATCAAGGTCTCCGGCTTCAATCCAAAGGACATCACATTTATACCTATTTCTGGATACACTGGCCTGAACCTCAAGGACCCTGTCCCTCCATCAACTTGTGCCTGGTGGAAGTATGTCACACTTTCTCTTTCCCCTCTTGCCTCCCAACCGTTGATCGTCTTCAAGAGGTCCCACCCTCCTCAGCCACCTCGACAACATGCCCATGGTCAATAGAAAGATTAATGCCCCCCTTATGATGCCCATATCCGAAAAGTACAAAGACATGGGTGCAATCGCGGTCGGCAAGATCGAGTCAGGTCACATGCGCAAAGGAGATTCCCTCACTCTCATGCCCAATAAGGTCCTAGTTGAGATCGCCGCGATCTACAACGAAGTGGAAGAGGAGATATCTCAAGCTATGTGCGGGGATAACGTACGAGTCAGACTAAGAGGAGTAGAAGATGAGGATATAAGCCCCGGTTTCGTGCTGTCAGGCTCAAAGAACCCCGTGCATGCCGTACGGCGATTCGAAGCTCAACTGGCCATCCTGGAACACAAGAACATCATTTGTGCTGGATATTCGGCAGTTATGCATGTTCATACTCTGTCGGAAGAGATCACGTTGCCAGTGCGTTTGTCTTATTCCATCTGTGTCACCACAATGACACATCATATCTAGGCTCTGCTGCATTATTTTGACAAAGCAACGGGACGCAAGTCTAAGAAGCCACCACAGTTTGCCAAGAAAGGTGACCATCGTTGTGTAATAACCCTTGTCATCGTAATGATAGCATCACTCAGGTCAAAAGATTGTAGCTCTCGTTGAGACGCCTCTTCCAGTTTGTGTCGAGAGGTTCGTCGACTATCCTCAGTTGGGGCGCTTCACTCTGCGGGACGAAGGTGCGATACGCATATGTCATCCTGAGCCTCCAAGTCACTGACTTTTAAAAATGTATATAGGGCGAACGGTCGCTATAGGAAAGGTGATTGCGACGATACGTAGAACAATGCTATGTTGACTGACGCTTGCTTTCAAGGTTACGAAGCTGGTTGATGTCGATGATCGTTCCGATGAACTTGCCGACGGCGTATCAAGCATGGCTATTTCTTCGGCAGGAGCATGAAATGGCGCAAGGGAATTAATAGTCAACGACCTGTCTTGGTGGGGCAGGCGGCTGAATTAGACACTTGATACAGGTACTGCAGCCGATGCTATGCACTACATTCTATTCAAGTGTCATGTATGTCATGCGTCCGCCATCGAGCTGTCATAAAAGTGCACTTCATTGATAGCAACAACGATTCGGGATCGCAAGATATGAATCAATAATGCTAAAGGCAGCAGAAGACGGTACCGGATGCATTCAATATAGGAAACCTCTGATTCGGCAAGGTGAAGATATCGGTCTAAAACTTATATTGAGCGCGATCACGGTCATTGTGGATTACCCCATCCTCTCTCAACGCCAACCACCGGTTTATTCATCTCGCGCACGCGAGGGGAATTGGTCGAGAAAGATGTCGAAGCACTTGACCGTAGGGAGGCAACGGAGACTGTCAGCAAGACGCCAAGACCCGTTTCCAGGATCGGTGGGTGAGTTAGAAGGCTGAATCCCTGATACGGAGGCTTCCAACGCTTCGCAGTGGGGCGTCAATATTTGGTTTGGGTGCATTGGTGAGTGAGGATATGGGACGCTGCGCAGACAACCAAGGCACAGTCGGTTGTGTTTGTTCATACCACGTGGAGCGAAGCTGGATAAGATGGATCACCTGAGCGTGCGTGAAGCCGGCACTTTTTGGCGGTGGGGGATGACATGACCACATGGACTGGCAAGATCGGCGTGACTCGATGCGCAACAAGCAGCGAGTGTATTTCAGGCTGTAACATATACTTACGTCTCTCATGAGTTCCACAGGTTACTCTTTTATAATAGACAGGGCTACTACTAATAGTCAAAATCCCCTCCGAAGTCTCTCTCACTTACCCTCCCAGTACCGTAACACGCGATGGATTCCGCTCTGCAAGTAAACTTGGAGAACCTTCGGCTGAATAACTATTCTGCCCGTGCGCCCATTCTTATTTGAACTACACGCGGTGACCATGTCTCTGAGGAGGAGTTGCAGTCGTAATTATCACTGCCATCATATACGATTACAGTAATCCCCTCTTGCACATGTTTAATTGACATTTATTCTGACTTCAATGTTTACAGTCCTCACGTTTTCGAATGAGGTATTGTGGCTCAATTTTTATCCAAAATTTATGCATTTACCTCACTCTGGCCAGATAGAATACATCTGGGTTCGAGGACAACATTCTTTCAACATGATAATGTTTCTGACGTGAGATTGTGATCACAGAACAAACCTTGGACTATGGTATCCACGCTCTTCGTTATCGTACGTTTGAGGTGGCTATCGCCATCACAGTGACACCGGCGTACTATAATGCTAAGTCTGTTGCAATGTACAGATTCGATATTTCGGACTCTGTAGCTTTATGTGCGTTCCGGGTTGTCTCGTATCTTTATCCAATACTAATTCTCCCTTGGTTCATCAGAATCAATTCTTTAGGTATGTCTAGGACTCTCACAGGTTGCGTTGGAATAACTTACTGACTGATACGTTTGAAAGAGGTGTCCACATTTCTACCCGTTTCTGCAAAAGTGAGATTTTCCTTATTTCCTCCTTCGCTGACCACTGATTTGTGGTGATGACCTGCAGCTGTGAGTTTCCTTACATGTACTTTGTCTGTAACTTTGTTCACACTGCATCGTACCGATAAAAAGTTGTAAGTGTTTCCACTCGTCGTCTCGCATCTTTGCTGGGTTGAGAGATAATTCCAAGGTGGGGTGCTCAATATCATCAGTCTATGGACAGTTTTTGTGTATATTTGCGCCGCCGATCGTGAGTACCCGAGTATTCATAATATCGATCACCTGTTAAACAATACGGTGATGCATCACTCTGGTTACAGTTGTGATGATTCTACGTCTATGGGCGATGTACAATCAATCAAAGATAATCCTCGGTATACTACTCACTTCCTATCTCGGGCAAATCGTGTCGTCGACTATTGCAAATATCGTTTATAGCGATCCAAAGAGTTCCATAGGTACGTAGAAGCTGGTGTCGATAAGTAATGTGCCACACTGATGAGGCCTTGCTCAGTGATTGTCAGTCAGATCTTGGATCTCTCGTTCTGCTCGCTGTATCCCATATCTGCCAACTGGGATAAAGCGACTAACCTTTCTCAACTCGTGCATGCAGGAATAATGTGCACGCTATTGATCGTCCAGTTTATGATCCGCTCGGTTCATATGCACAGAGCTACGAAACAGTGGCGACTCAGCCCATTTATTAACCTGCTGGTCATGGAAGGAATAGCTTACTTTTTTGCGTATGTCCTCCTTGTCCATTCTACTGCTGTCATATGAATATAGGGCTGACGTGAACGTTTGGTCGCAGCATGCTGATGTACAATCTCGTCTACACTTTGGCCGAATTTGGAAATCTTTCAGGAGCGGCGGGTCCGCAAATTGTACCTGTGTTCCTTGTGGAAAATGTTCCTATATCTACGCTTACCCCTCGATTCGTCTTGAGTATGCGGGAAATGTATACGCGCAGTATTTATGGTGGGAGAGGGCATGGAATTGACACGGGGTTTGGGCTAACTGCTCTATCTGGCCACGGGGTGAGCCGTTCGTCGATCGTATTTGTGGATGGCGAGGAAGGAGAAAGTTTTGTGCGCTATAACGAAAATATACAGACACAAAGGAGAGCTCTGCGCTGATGTCGATATCCATGCATCGTAGCATTGTTACTCGCTGGCCATTATGGCCAAGTTGCCTGAAATAGACAATGATTAGTCTCTTTCTTTCTTTTCTTTCTGAGTCTGAGTCCGAGTCCGAGTCCGAGTCTTTTCTATGACCTAATCTGCCACATGATGAATGAATTCACTGGCGCATGCCGTTCCCCCACTGCGTCTAAGACGAGGGCGCGGAAATGGGTCCCCGGCCGGTCTTAGTAGTAACGACATACGCATCCTCGACGTCGGTTGTGAGTCGGGCACGATCACAGTCTCGCTCGCGCAGCTCGTCCCGGAGGGCACGTCACCGGGATTAACTACGTCCTCCAGACTCGGACTCGAGCGTGCCCGAGCACGCGCGGAGCAAGGGATCACCAATGTCACCTTTGCGCATGGAGACGCGTGCGATGCCGTACATTGTCACCAGGTGCTGCAGCACCTCGGGGACCCTGTGAGGGCGCTGCGCGAGATGCGTCGCGT
>JBBPLX010000481.1:0-21506 GCA_038090015.1 Leccinellum albellum
GATCAACATACTTGAAAGTTGTTTGCACAGGCGTCCTCAATGGAGATACTTCTATCCTCCTCCCATTGACCGGACGAGGGGAGGATGGTCAAGGGGAGCGTGTAACTCACTGGAGGGGGTGAAGCTTGATTTGTCGTCGTTTGTCTTTCAAGTCGTGTGGTGCTTTTTCTCAGGACACGCATGCACGAGGGATAGGGTCCCCGTCATCTCCCGAGTGGTCGAGCGAAGCACTGGAGATCGGGAGTGCGCTCGAGCTGTTTGGGATGAGTGGACGGGTGCACGCTGATCCATACTAGGCTGGCAGCTCCGGGCAGGTAGAGCTTGTCGTACTAGTTCCCTGAATGACGCGGGTATGATAGAGCAATGCAAATAGCAGACGGATCATGGCGATGCGAGGACTCCTCTCGTTCGCAGCCCTGAGACATGTTATTTATGTAACGGCCACCAACAAACGTGTCCATCTCGTGGCCTATCGGACCCTTGGTTCAAGTTCTAGAAGGAAATCTGCTGAGATTACGTTCAGCGCCCATGATGTACTGCTTCCATTCGATATGGATTACACTCCGCTGGGCACATCTGGCTTGCGTTTCTGCAGCAACCCCAACTTGCCCGTTGGTCCGACCAGGGCCGCACTGCCGACTGCACCCTTGAATTGAAGCCGGCGCGTATATGCGCAGCACCTCAAGACCATCCGGGACGCTGAGACAACCTTGGTGAAGAAGCTCCAAAAGGGGGAAAGGAAAAACTGAACGGCCTTTCGTCGTTTGACTTCAAGTCCCCCAAGAGCATGCAGGTGTATGTGGCGACGGGGTTCCCGGAATAGAAGGAGGCGTGCATGGAGGCTGTCACTGGCAGGGAGGCGTACGTCTCGGCCGAGGACAGAGGCGGTGGTGTGACATAGTAGTAACAGAAAACTTAGGGACTGATCCCGTTTGTGCAAGCATTCTAGGTGCGCTGCACATACTCTCTCGTCGTTTCGGCGTGGGCTGACCTCAGGCACCAGAAACAGATGTAGGACTTTGGGGTCAAGGTTGCGTTCGACAGGAGCTTCAATTGACTGAGTTCTTGCCGCACCTGCCAGTGAAACGATCGCTGAACCTGGTCGATGCGGAGGCGTTTGGTCGACGAGGCACTGCAGAGGGACTGGCCGGGATTCACGCCGTCTATCATAGAGAACCTAGAATTCGGATCCTCCAGGCAGTCTGGCATTCGGGTATTGCGATGTCTACTAGAGAGAGCCTAAGACGCCCACACATGCACACACTTCAATGCCACATAGTAGATCTACAGATAATCCAGTGATATCAAGCCATGCCATCATCCAGCGTGGAGTACAATGGGGTTTTTGTAGTAGCGATTCTATGCACGTCAAGTTGACGTCAAGGATGTTATTCTCATCAGCACACAGCCTCGAGACCGCGCAGGACAATGGTACATATGTATATCATACAGTAAGCAGGACATCAACATAGTGGAGGACACAGCCTACGGAAAAGAAAATATCATAGCTGAATGGTGTATTGGGATGTTGGCGAAGAAGATAACCTAGAGATGGGGGATATACTGAACCCAGGGGACAATCTGGTGAGCAGAGCAAGGCAGTGCACGAAGGCTGAGAAACATTAATACTGCAAGTATCACCCGACATGCAATAGCGGAAGCAGTCATGACGACGAAATAGGTCATCTGTATGTTGTCATTCTGTATCTTGTATACGAATGGCGATACAATGCCGCCGACGGGTGCACCCACTGTCAACCCGGTCGCTGCAACACGCCATATTAACTTCTCGGTTTCCGTTGGAAATTCGTAGTTCCATGCAGTGAGGTGTATCGCACCCAGAACGCACGATGCGCTAAACACTGCATCATCATTGTAGAGTGTTCCAAATGTAAAAGACCTGTAAACCACTTTGTCGAATGCATCCTTTGCTTTGCGCATTAGACTCTGACAACCCTAAAATATTGTTTAGTTAACAGTAGACAAACTTGAATAACTGAGGGTGCGAACTTCTGCCACGGCCGCCAGGAATGAAGTTTCTTCATCAGTAGTTGACCAGTGTGCTCTACTCGCATGCCATAATTTACAAAGAATGCCGGGTTGTGGTCTCCATGCTTCCGATCTGCATCCCATTTCAGTGAGACTTCCACTGCATTATTTTATGACCTACAGCTTCGCTCGAGAATATTCCTTTGTCTCTGGGATCTCGTGGAAAATATGAGGATAGCTAACATTGAGCGGCTTGCTCCACCATAACAGGAGATAGAACACAGCAAGCACGGCCATGCAAGCGGTGTCAAGCTCTACCAGTGTGACCGCAAGGCCGACAGAGTGACGGATAACAGCCTGCAGTAGAAACCAGAGCAATTGGATAGTGAAAATAGCCTTTGACACAGCATCTGATTTACTCCTGTCCTTGATTTCGTTCTCCGTAAGAAGCGGATTCGCGATTTTACCTGCCTGACAGAGCTCAAGAAATTCGAGGGCGCTGATCACTTTCACCTCTCCTTCCCTATCACAATAGGCAAAACCACCATTTTCTGCGAAATAGCTGTGTGTCATGGAAAATTTATAGTCCATCTCTGAAAATCGGCCAGACGGTCAGACCCAACTAATGAACAAATTAAGACATCGCACCATCAAAAAGTATGACTATTTTACGAGCCTCCATCCATTGCTGAGCTGCTATCGCGGTCACAAACTCCGGGCCGAGGTAGCTCCCGATGACGTACAGTACATGTCGTACTGAGATCCATACCGACCTTTTTCCAGGTTCTGGCACGTCAACATGGACGGTATGCCATAGGCAAATCACTAAGGTCAGCGCACAGCTTCCCAATATACTCCAGATACTGCGATACAACGCTTCTGGCACCTCTGGACAGGTAGAGCTTGTCGTATTAGTGGCAGTTCCCTGGACGACGTGGGTGAGATAAAGCAAGGCAAACAGCAGACGGGTCATGGCAAAGTGAAGATTCCTCTCGTTCGCAATCCTCGAACGGGCTACTTAACGGGATCCAACGTGTGGGTGTCATGCATGGCCCGAAGTAGGTGCTGTCCACAATTCCCTATCAATCGCTTGCCGGCCTCATGGTTGATAAATATTGTCGTGCGCAGATCGGCAAATTGCATGTATATACATCATCTTCCAATGAAGGGAAATACATAGAATATGAAACACGGACCTTGGTGGAACAGTGTGATCCAGATAACATATCTGCTTAGCTCAACTGACGAACAATCCATCACATAACCGGCGGACAATGCTGGGGGCTCAAGATCAGGGTTCCAAGTAGAGTTGCAGTCCGTGAACTGGAACGGCTGGGCAGATATGCGATCCTGACCACTGTGCGTATGGGGGCCAGCATCAATCAAGGTAATAGGGAACACGGAAATAATCTGAGACTCATTAGGGACTCGAAAATTCTCATGTCTGCCTCGTTCCTGACGGGCGCCAGTGGAGCAAGAAGTGGAGCCGAAGGGCATGAATGAGTCAGGGAAAGAAGATGTCGTAGTCCATGCGCAAAAAGCACCTTGGGTCCAAGAACCATCAAAACGTATGACGTATCTCATTTCGTGGCCATCAGACATTCGGTTCTAGAAAGAAATCTGTTAACTATCGTTAGCGCCGATCGGCGTGTAAAACATCCGAGTCCCACATTGTTGCTTCTAGTCGAGATGCATGATGGACCATGAGCGTCTGATATAGGAAACCCACCCCAGGCACGAGACCCACATTTGGGTCGAAAGCCAGTGTGAGCAAGTAGATTGACCACAGATTCACCCGTCGACATGTCTCTGCGAGTCGGCCCTGTCAGGCGTACTGAACCGTATCTGGGATCATGGAACGCAAAGTACTGTAATTATAAGTCATCTAACCTAGGTTAGTCCTAACAAACCATGACACGAGGCAAAGGAGACTCATCTGGGAGAATTTGCTTGCCCTGTTTCATCAATATGATGTGATGAGACTCCTCGCCCCTACCTCATTGCTGATCGGCGTTGTTGGCGATATGCGCATTTAGAGGGAGGCGAATAGTGAGACCTATACAAGGGATCCGGAAAAAGCTAAATGTCACTTGCCACAATGCACGTGGGAATGATCAAGGATCCTATCGGCGTCTTGGGTCAACAAGCTGAAGGTTTTGATTTAGGCAAAAAAAAACTATGTGACCCTCTTTTTCCCCTAGGGCACAGAAGCTGGAAGGACCAACCAATGGCCATCCAGCCACCTATCGTTGACACTCTCGGCAGCGCCTATGCAACCATGATCACAAATCAGCGATGTTGTTTCATAGCACGCGACATTGTTAGATGCATGCGTACCTTGCCAACATCGTTGCCCACAGTATTTATTAGGTTGATGATGATTACTCATAAAATAACACTAGCCCCCTGACGATCTGTCATTCGTACCGGTCGGGGTGCAGCATCAAGCTAATTGGTCAACTCAGGGAGGTCAAAGCCAGCAGTATGCAGCAGCGTCGCGAACTGGGGGGTAACACTGTCATACTTTATTGGATACAACGCCGTACCAGGACTCTTAAGATATACCGAATATGTTCAAACTTGCCAATCGAGATTATCTCGTGGCCTACTTTTACCAGAGGAAAACGAACTAGGAGGGTGAGTGGACATTGAATAGTAATAGCATCGCAGTGATAGCTCCTCAAAAACATTCTCTGGGGACTATGCTGTCAGGAAACGAGCTGGAAGAGCAAGTGAACTTGTGTATTGGCACCTAGCAGCACTACGGTGATGTCAACCTGTTGAACTGGCTGTTCCATATACCACTAGCAATACATGCTCTACACAAAACTTCTTTCTGTACGTTGGTGAACGGATCCAACGAGTCAGATTCATACTTGGCTATATCTATAGCTCTTTGCTACTCTTGATTGGTATAGTCTGCTTCCTTGGGCTAGGCCTGAACGTTGAACTCTCTCCCGCAATAGATGTTGAATGGCGCGCACCATGTTTGAATCCAGCGTGCCTCTACTAGTAACACGAAAGTTGCGGAATTGAGATCGCGTCGCTGTTCGTACTGGTATATAATGAAAGTTTTGAAGCCTTGGGGTTTACTTCGTGCCCCACGATACCACGCCGCATTACCATGTGACAGTTTTACGACGAAATTCCGCAAAACCATTCCGAATGGATCACAAGACAGAACATATTCTGGGTGCCAGTGGCTACCGCTCCCTTAGATGCCCACGGTCAGGTCAAATGCCAGTGTATCACCCAAAGGAATTGCAGATTGCTTCCATGCACTCAACACGAAGGAGGTCTGGTATGAGGACCTCACTGGAAGCTGTATGGTGAAAAAATTTTCTTCTAGTAAAGTCACATATACCAAACGCGGTGAATTGTGTTTGCAGGGGTCTGAGAGACCATATCGCATATTCAGGAGAATGGTCGGATCACGACTCACGAGATCATGAACGTTCTCTGCTTTCAAAGATCCCCCCAGGGTTCTACAACTCTTCGGTGTTGGTATCATGCATGGACACGGTTCCCCTGAAGACAACATGTTCATCCTGCCGGCGTCCCGCAAGCCGGGATCAAGATCTGTGATCTTCATCGATGTATACTAGGTCGGATCAGTGCGTATTTCGCCCATTTTGTATCTTCCTAGGACTGACCAACTTCAACCCCGCTCGCCCGTGCCCGCCGTTGATTTCGTAGTCTTGTGGAGGCCGAGTCCCGCCGTACGACTTCGTGATGCATTGCCACGAGCACCAGCAGATTTCCATCATTGCTGAAAATAACGGAAGAGTGCTTGCCGCCTCCCGTGATCAACAAGGGGATCAAGGCGGAGGGAAAGTGAAAAAGTCAGCAGCGGTTTCGTTCACTCTCCACGAATACTGGTTCACCAGAAACATGCGGTCTTTGGATAGCCTCACAGGCCTGGTGGCAGCCCCAGATGCGGGCCCTAAGCATGATACCGCGACATACAGGCTGGAGAGGCAGTGCGAGACTGAAAGTGGTTGGTATCAGGGTTTATGCTGGTCTCTGTATTTGCAATCAGTAAACTCGCAGAAAGCATGAACGGATAAAAGTCATCCCATTTTCTTGAAAATCCTGCCGATGCAGAAAAAGACCAGGATAACACATTGCTTTGTATGTGGTGCCGAGTACTTATCTGGTTCCTGTTGCAATCTGTGTGCCTTAACTCTTTCCCTAATAATATTACGTCGCTTGAAGTGAAGCTTCAAATTACTGGCAAGTTAGCGAAGCTGCTTCCGACCGTCGGATTCCAAAGCCTGCCAATTGAGGAAAGCACCCAAATAGTGTCAGACGAGGAAAAGACAAAATGATCACGATAATTTGAATGAGCTACTGTACTAGTTCCCACTGCCAGTGCCTATTTGCTCTTTATCTTGGAATGGATAACGGACGGGCGATATCTTCGGGCCCTCTGTGAGATCGAGCTACTGAATATGTTAATGCCAGCGTCGCGGTCGATTTGGGTGCGTGCCATCGGTACCGCACTACGCGTACCATCTATCTGAAGTTCCACGTGGACTCGGATGGAGTGTTTTCCGATTTACAGATTCAAACTCCGCCACAACGCTGTCGGTGTCCGACGGTCAATTGATCCGCGGATCGCCAACAGCTCAGTACTCAGTACTCAGTACTCAGTGCTCAGCTCGTCCGCAGGTACCAGTTGTCGCCCCAAGTCAACCTTGGCTTGGTAACTGACCTGATTCGACCGCGACCACCCGAATATTGCCTGGACTTGCTTATGTGTCACCTGCCAGGGGCCCGGGCGCTATCACTGGCACGTCATGTTTGCGCGGAATCTTCTCTGTCGTGCAAACACGCACGTTCCAAATATCGTTGTTTCATAGTAGCGATTCACATGCTCACTTTCTACTAAAGGTTCGGAATCGGAAGTATTTGCGAGCCACCTTGAAAACGTCCTGATGGGATCAAGTTTCAACTGACATTCCCAGTATTGGGTCTTTCCCGGTCTCCTGCACCTCCTTAACATCGTCTCTGTGTTGTATCTCTCTCTCCTTGCACCAACACTATGACGAACGAATTCCAAGATGACTCACCGAGCCCAGAATACGACGGAAAAACTTCATTAAAAGAGCAAGGTGCGTCTAACTCATCGATAAACTACTCCCGGGTAGGCTCTGGGAGCTCGTGCAAGATCTCGAAAAGTATAGTGATGGGGTTGACTGCCTTTGGTAGACTTGGTTGCCAATATTGCCGATTTCGATGACCCCAACATCGATTATGAACACGCCATCTCGGGCATACTTGGTAAGCAACGGACATTTCATCTTCTTCTATCCACTGGGTGTTACGCGCAAGGTATTGACGGACACATGCAAACATCTACTTGTCAGAGGACGATTCGCCGTATCCAGAGGTGCGCTCTGCGGTGGCCAACACGGACGATCCGAGTATTCCTGTGTCTACCTTACGCACATGGGTCATGGGTGCGTCTGCGCACGTCTTCCTTTCCTTTTATTTTGTTGAGGGTGCCTCTTCCAATGGTGTGCCGTCCCGCCGGTGCTGACGTTACTTCCCTCCCTGGATAAAGGCCTCATTTGGGCCGTTTTGCTTTCCGGGATGAACCAGTTCTTTTTCTTTCGTTATCCATCCGTCGGCGTGTCAGGCTTTGTCGCCGTGCTAATATCTTTGCCCATGGGTCGTGCATGGGCATCGGTAAGCTTTGTTGTACCTCTCTGCGGTGAGTACTGATGGATCTTGTGCTTCTATAGTGGGTTCCCAATTGGCGGATTTTCGGAGTCTCTCTCAATCCAGGTCCTTTCACGATGAAGGAGCACGTGCTCTTAACAATCATGGCCAACGTGGGTGCAGGCTGTATGTCGGTATATTCTGATGATCGCGTTTGATGTATTCTGAACCCTCTATTGCAACCAACAGCAGCATATGCGGTATGTCTGGGTTGTCGGTAAACGCGATTCACATGGCTTACGGGTGTGTTTAATGCTACCATTTTTCTCCCCATTATTCGAACAGACAGACATCATCGCCGTGCAGCGGGTATTCTACAATCAGACATACAACTTCAGCTGTGAGTGTTCTTCGTTGAGCAAGCTATTCGCCGGCGTTTGTTCACAGGGAACTGTTACTATTGTTCGTGGGTGGCTCACAAATGTCTTGCCTCACCTGGATCTTGCTGTTTCATGTATTATTTTATGCTTCCGCAGTTGTTTGGATTCTCATTCCGCTCAAACCACGGAACTGACGCATCCATCTCATCTTTGATTCACATGTTTCAGACCAATGGATGCTGGTCATGTCGACGCAGATGCTCGGCTTTTCTATCGGCGGTATTTTACGGCGGTTCCTCGTACAACCTCCTTCGATGAGTACGTTTCTCTTCGCCCTTTCCAAAGTGTCTCACACCCAGTTGTTGCATTCGCAGTCTGGCCAGCCAATCTCGTATCATGCGCTCTGTTTAACACGCTCCATGCCAAGACCTATGCAGGCATGGGGACCCATTCAGGGATATCGCGTGAGCGATTTTTCCTGTACGTGCTTATGGGCAGCATGTGCTGGTATTTTTTGCCCGGATATCTCTTCCAAGCGCTCTCCTATTTTTCCTGGGTCTGCTGGATCGCCCCCAATGACGTCGTCGTGAACCAGCTATTTGGATACATGAATGGATTGGGAATGAGCTTAGTCACATTCGACTGGGCGCAGATAACCTTCATCGGTGCGCAGGGTGTCGTCTCCTGGGATCGTTCTGGTTAGCTGAAGGAGCATATCGATCGCGCATAGGCAGCCCTCTTGCAACCCCATGGTGGGCCGAGGCCAACATCGCCGTAGGCTTCGTGTTTTTTATTTGTGCGTTTCTTTGTGTTCGTGCTTTCACTCCATAATTCATAGATCTGTCTCTGCAGGGATTCTCGCTCCCATAATCTACTATACCAATACGTGGTACAGCCAGTATTTGCCGTAAGCATTTCTCCCCTAGTGTTGTTGATCGCTGACAGGTGTTGTCCATAGCATGTCTTCGCGCATATCCTACGATAATACTGGTAGCAGATACAACATCAGTCGGATCACCAACTCGGACGCGTCATTCAACATCACCGCGTACGAAGAATACAGTCCTATTTTCCTTTCGTGCGTAGTACCATGTCCTGTGTGCCTTAAGCATCGATGCTCATGGGGCTATCATGCATGACAGGACAACGTTTGCACTGTCTTACGGTTTGGCGTTCGCATCGATCACATCGACGATGATGCATGCATTCCTTTATTTTCGAAAGCAGATATGGGCCCAAAGCAGGCGATCCATGCAGGAGCAGCCCGACATTCATGCGCGTCTGATGTCCAAATATGAGCAGGTTCCTGAATGGTGGTATGGTATTATCTTTGGTGCGTACCATGACACACAACGAGGTCGTTCGTGCGGATCTTCATTCGGATTTGGCGTTGCAGTGACAATGTTCGTGTTTGGCATTGCCCTGATTGAGGTGTGGCATACCGAGTTCCCGGTGTGGGCGTTCTGTCTATCATTAGCAATCTGTACGTGCATTCGCGTCTTTATGGTGCGGATGGATGTTGACCATCTCGGTTCTTGGATCGATGCAGCCTTCTTCTACGTGGTGCCCATCGGTATGATTCAGGCCATCACTAACCAGCAGGTTGGACTCAAGTGCGTTTTGTCGACTCGTCATTTCCGTTCGTTGTCCGCTCACAATGATGTAGCGTGATCACGGAATTGATTGTTGGGTACGCGCTTCCCGGTAGACCGATCGCAATGATGATGTTCAAAACATGGGGATATATAACGATGTCTCAAGGTGCGTACTATTAACTGGAAGAACGCATGTGCCTTAATTCTGTCTGATATCCCACTTAATGGTAGCCCTCACGTTTGCAAGTGATTTCAAGCTGGGTCACTACATGAAGATTCCTCCACGGTCTATGTTTTGGTGTACGTGACATTGGGGATGCTCTAGATCCTGGAGACTGACACGTGCGTTCTAGGCCAAGTGATAGCGACCATATTAAGCGGGACTGTCCAACTTGGCGTGCAGGCATGGATGTTTTCGAACATCCCGGACATGTGCAGCCCGACGCAAAAGAACGGGTTCATATGCCCGAACACGGAGGTGTTTGGGACTGCTAGCATCGTATGGGGGGTTATCGGGCCGATGAGGGTATTTTCTCCTGGGCAGCTCTATGGAGGTGGGTCGTAGTGCATCGCCCGTCTCGCGCGGAAGAGAACTGATCGTTGGACATATATATATCGGGGTGATGTCAACATTAGTGCTCACGTACTTTTTCCTCATCGGTGCACTTTGCCCGCTGATGGCGTACGTAATCCATATGCGATGGCCGAAAAGCTTTGTGCGCTTCATCAAGTGCGTCCGCTATCTTTCTGAAGAATTCTGCTAATTTTTGACTGGTGGACGTTGGATTGCATTTTGTAGCTTTCCCATTCTCTATAGCGGTATGGGCTTGATCCCGCCTGCCAGCGCGGTTAATTATGTGCCGTGGGCGATCGTCGGGTTCATATTCCAGTTTTATGTCAGGAGGCGCTACTTTGCGTGGTGGGTCAAGTACAACTGTGCGTATTGTCGCATCTTTCGAGACGCGGATGTGGGGATTGGGACGTCACTGATGACCTTCTTTTGTCTTCTTCCTCTCCCTTGGGTGGAGACAGATGTATTATCGGCCGCGTTGGACTCAGGGTTAGGTTTAGCTATTATTTTCATCTTTTTCGTGCTGCAGTACCCGAAGGAGGGGACGATCGGTGCAAACACGGTGCAAACGTGGTGGGGTAACACTGTGTTTTTGAATACGGCAGACGGGAAGGGGTTACCGTACAAGACGGTGCCTGCAAGTGGGACGTTTGGGTGAGTGTTATTTTTTCCCATCGTAACGAGCGTCACTGAAACTGTGATGGCTGGATTGATAGACCGAGCAAATGGTGAAGTTCTACCTTAGTTTCCACCCACCAACGACCGTATCTCTTATTCATTCCTGCTCTTCCTGCCTCCTCTATTGTGTATTGTCGAAATGCTAGTTCTCGTTTGCATACGTGTATTTATCTGATATACTTGGTCGAAAAAATGTTGGACGTCGGTGTATCGTTTATCCAATATATATTTTCTTGCACTTGTGACAAGTCGACATTTGACTATGAATTCGGCAAGAATTTGAACTTGAAAAGGTTGTATTATAGACGAGCACAGCGGTGAAGACATCGACGAACGGCTCGGCGAGCATGTACATACAAAGGTCACAGAATAAATAACGAATCAAATAAGGCTATGCAAACAAACGGGATAGTACCACCTTCAGGAGAGTTGGACACGATGATCGGACTTGAACGCATAATCGTCCTCCGCAAGAATGAGCTCTCCACCGACGACTCTCTCCGGCCGCCATAACCCCCAACCCTTATACACGTCCATGGGGTACCGTACCTTCCCGATCTCTCCTGCGAAATCAAAATCGAGAATCATGGTCCTCTCTGGGTTGGTCTTTGACAGCATAATATTCACTTCGCGCACATCACCATGAACGTACCCCAATTCATGTAGTTGTTCCAGGTTTCCTCTGATCATCTGTATATGTCGAGTTGTCGAGGTGCCCTCCAGAAACGGAACATATTCCTTCGGGTCTAGTGCGTCCATGACAACCATGAATAACCCCCCTGGCATCGTTTCCAACCCAACTAATACTGGGGCACATCCTAATGACACGCATGCTTCGTGGGCCTCTTTAGAGTATTCTTTCACGAACTTGACGCAGATCACGCGTTCGTTGAGCAGTGAGCCGTAAAATATTGGTTTATCTTCAAAAGGCTGCGAAGTGTATTCAATGTGTTGCAGACTACCGTCCTGCAGGGAATGGAAATGGGTTGGATATGGGAACAGTTGTGCTTGAGTTTGCGAAACCTCGGGCTGTGTGGCAACTCTGTAGATGTTGCGATAATAATGTTCCAGGGTATTGATAGCTTTCCTAAATGCAGCCAGGTGCCGGGCCACCCGGATAGTAGGCGTATCATTATCCGTTACAGGGTAGTCCATATCGACAGAGGACAGGATCTCGACCACTGGACCCAGATTCCATGCTGCCCCTGCAAAATCAACCCATGTTTCTGATGAGACTATTATGAGGTGTCGAGTAAGGAAGAAAAAGAAAAGAAAGGCCAACCGTTAAAAAGCATGGTGATACAGGGCAGGCATGACATCTCCATTGTTTCCGCAAATCTTTTTGTCGATTGCTCGTAGAACGAGCATGCTTGGCGGTATGAATCAGCCATTGTGTTGTCATTTATGATCTCGAGAATGGCGTATTGATGATCGTACACAGAAAGGTAGAACTGCCAACTTGAACTTTCCAGAAACACCGGCCCGGGCGGGCTAAGTACTTTTGTCACGGACACGTCCGAGTCGAAATATAAGCCATGTCGGGAAAATATACTGCGAACAGTTGCAGGGGATGGTATCTCCCCAGACATATATTTTGATGCTACGGATAATCTGAGTTCGGTTGCGAGAGCATAGTCTGCCGCCGTTATCTGGCTAGCCTCGCAATCATCAAGGAACTGAGTGAATGCGATGTGAAGCAATGCTACGTGAGAAGATGAGGCCACTGGTTTATTTGATCGAAGGAATTCTCTCCTGTGACGACCGATCGCATGCAGTGGAGGATAGTGGACTGGAAATCTACAGGCTAGCGAGAAACATCAGACAGATGAGATACATAAATAGCATTACAAAATAGTAAATACATACCGAAATCAGGCCCTGGATTGTCCACAACAATAAAACTTTGAACAGACAACTCTTGTAGCGAGGTGAGGACTGGTTTGCCTCTCGGCGTCCACCCACTAAGCTGTTTATCAGGAACATCAGTCGAGTAGAGAGTGAGATATTTGGAATCGAGGCCATGGAAGGGCAGCGGATTTTTTTGTTTTATAGCTTCTTTCAGAGCCAGGACAGAATCTGTGTTCGGAATCTCGACATGAAAGATAGCGTCGAGGTCATCACGGTAGATCCAGCATCGTAGTAGCTGCGGCCGTAGTACGAATTGACCCTCGTCCATCACGATGCGGTCACTTGCAGGAGCAGACCCAGAGTAGTTGGTTGGACCCTAGGAAAAGGGGCCAGATACTGCGTGTCACATACGTGAGACACGTCACGACGTCACTCTCATGCTACGTTTTTCACGTGATGTTTTTTTCTCTTTTGGACTAGCCAAGATGCCGCCGGCAGAGTTGGAGATGCGGCGAGCTACGAGTCTACGACTTCTGTTCCAAGCCGTCAACTGACACGTTGCAACACTCAAATGCCACTCACTCAGCTCAGCCTCCAACTCCTGACATAGATCTCCAAGCATGCCTTGTAAGTTGTAGGTCAATGGACTCGTTGGGACAGCACCAGCATTCAGAGCAGTTCCAGAGCCTGTTGATCAAAATTCATATGTTAGCTTGGCTATGATCATTGGACAATAATTGTCGCTGCATCGCCTGGCGAAAATATTAGTTCGATATCCTTGTAGAGTATCGTCAGCTCGTTCGAACAATATATGATAAGTTAGTAAGTCGGAGACGTCGGGTGATACAGAATGTGATATCACATTATTGAATTGAGTCGCCATGACAAGTTGGTTTGGGGAGATGTTTGAAGGAGTGCATCATGATCACCTGCCAAGCTACGTCCGAGTCGTCCTAAATTTTGTACATTTTACCTTCCAGGAACTGCGAGGTCTTTGCAGCGAGTCCGACCGACCAGAGTGAACAGACTTGCCACTCCAGCAATGACCACTGGCGAAACGAACATGGCGGCGTTCTCCTACTTTCAATTTCCGACCCGCGTCGTCCGTGGCAAACATCGCCGCATCACCATCCGCCACGTCTTCCTTGCCCTTGGCATCTCCACCATCCTTTTCATCCTCTATTATGGATATGTGACGCAAGACACCAAAGATGCAAATATAAGGATGCCACCAGCGCCGGAAGATTGGGCAGAGCGGGCAGTTCAGGTCAAGGAAGCGTTCCGGCATGCTTATCACGGCTACCAACAGTATTCATCCCCGTACGACGAGCTCATGCCAGTGTCCAACATGACCGTCAACAAGTAAGTTTTGCCAAATTATGCACACAAGAACTTGTCTATGGATTGCAGTCGTCCTCATTCATTGACGCATGATCACTCAGCTTCAACGGGTGGGGTGTCACCATTGTGGACTCTCTCGACACAATGCTACTGATGGGATTTGAGGACGAGTATGCACAGGCGTTAATGGTGATCAACAATACCGACTATTCATTGTCGTCGGTGAGTCCCTTCCTTGTGCCCTTGTGCCCTTATGAAGTTCTGTTTATGGCTCCTCTCAGAACCAATTTGTCCCCTTTTTCGAAACTGTTATCCGGTATCTTGGTGGTTTGTTGAGTGCATATGCGTTAACTGGCAATGATCTCTTACGACAAAAGGCGGACGAGCTTGGAACTAAATTAGCTCCTGCGTTCAATACGAAGAGTGGGTTTCCGGCTTATGCTGTTGATACCTATAGGTTAGCCTTGTCCACATTTTCGTTTTGGGATGGATTCTTACATCGTGGTATTCTAGCGGAAAGAATACTGCGCATGGACTGGGCTCACTGGCAGAAATAGCCTCCTTTCAGATGGAATATGCGTACCTGGGTAAGATCACAGGGAAAAGGGAACATGTTGATCATGTCAGTTTTCATTGTTATTTCCGTCTTTACACTTGGCTTATGCATTCTTACAGGCAACCTTGATCACCAATCTGTTCTATACCGCAAACCTAAGTCAGTTCGGTGGAATGTATCCTACACGATGGAATATCAGCACAGGTGTTCCATATGACAGTAAGTGGTTCATACCTTGTCCCCTTACGAACGATTGACTTGTGACCCATGGATAGAGTTACTCACTGTCGGCGCTCTCGCAGATAGCGCACACGAATACACTCTGAAACAGTTTCTGATGACTGCACAAACAGATAAGCGTAATCTCGAAATGTGTCCGTCCATCAATCGTCGTTGGGGATAATTCACACATGCTGATGGATCACACAGACCTCCGTTTTACATCATATGTGATCAATAATCTGCTGTTCCTCAGCCCAGAACGCCACCTCCTCTACGTGACCGATGCGACCAGGGGCAAAAGATGGCTTACCCCCTCGCACAGCTTCGAACATCTTTCCTGTTTCTTTCCCGGTCTGCTCGCACTCGGGGTTCATCTCTTACCCCTCAACGATCTCGACACGTTCGGAATAGACGTTTCCGCGCTCGCAGACGATCTTTTACCTGCGGACCGTCGTGCGTACGCGAGTCTCTCCGAGTTTAAACTAGCAGATCTCCATCTGTGGGCGGCGGAAGGGATCGCGGAGACGTGTTACATAACGTACGCTGATCAACCGACAGGTTTGAGCCCTGAAGAAGTACGCATGGATATCGATCAGGAGCTGGGCGCAATAAGGTGGATAGATGAACTGCATGCATGGAAAGCGCACGATAGAGGTTGGTGGGGCGCAGCTGGCAGTTTGTGGGGAAAGGGATGGGAACGGAATAGTCAGCCGCCAGGTGTGGGGGATATAGAGCCATGGACGAGTCCCTCGAACAAGAATGTCACGATCAGGACACGGGCACCGGTGGGGAAGAGTAAAGTCAAGAGACCGCTTCTCAATACATTCGGGAGGGATTACATGGTCAAGAACCCTGGGTATTACTTGCGGCCTGAGGTACGTGGCATCGTCAGATGTCCCAGATCATCTGCATGTGGTCCATTGCGTTTACTACTTTTCCTTTCCTTTTCCGCTGTCATCGTTTGGTTGTGCAGACCATCGAATCGTTGTACATCCTATGGCGAACTACCGGTGATGTCAAATGGCGTCACCGCGGCTGGAAAATCTTCCAAGCCATCGAACGCTATGCCAAGACCTACTCAGGATACACCATCATGGACGACGTCTACACTATTGATCCGACTCAGCTAGACGGAATGCCGAGGTGAGTTGTTCACGCATACCTCGTGTATTTTGCGACTGTTTCTCATCATATTACACCCTCAGCTACTTTTTGGCCGAAACGCTGAAATACCTGTATCTAATGTTTTTGGATGAGGATCCACTACCCCTCGACAAGTGGGTGTTCAACACCGAGGCACACCCACTGCCCGTGTTCGAGTGGACGTCGCAGGAGAGACAGGCTTATGGGATTGTGTGAATATCTTTCACTCTCATCGATCCACTCGAGCTCAGAAGTCAACCGTCACCGTGGACCATTAATCAAAATTCCTAGAGGTGGGACTCGACGGCAAGAAGTTTCTATTGTATGCATATAAGCCAGATTTTATCCGTCTTTCCCTTTCCCTTTTCTATCCGTTCTTGGATACGAGGTCAGTGGCCAAGACTATATTCCCACCCAGTACATGTGTAGGATGATATCTAGACAGCAGTGCATTTCAGTATGTACAGTAGACAAGCAGGCATACTGACAGAATCATATGCGTCCTGAGTACGGATTCACAAGGAATCTAATATTTTTACCACGCATGGCAAGGAAGGTTGAGTTGATGGGGTCGATTCAGAAGCGTACATCTCTAGTAATTGTACCTGGACAAGGTTGGTGCATTCGTCTCATTGACCAATCGCATGAAGTTTTTTATAAAGAAAGGTTCCCGCCTACTCAGCAAGGACAATGTCTGCCTGTCCAGATTGTGTGCATAAGGGTTGGCGCCAGCACCGAGTAGCATCTGGAATCCCTTTCAGCGTTGATTGAGTGTCTCGAGGATTTGACATGATTGTAATGGTTCGAGTGCAGTGACGGCCATACAAGAGCTTTTTTGATTGCAAGAAAAATTCGTTCATATGTTGCGTCTAGACCAACTGGCAGGCTATCGAGGATCTCTCGAATCCCTATGGGGGATGAAGAGGCACTAATGGCTTCCTGAAATGCTCAACTTAAGAGAAGCTATCTCGCGTCACATAGACATAGTAGAGGGTGGAAAGGATGGCAGAAATGTCGAGGGTGAGGAAGACGTGGTGGATGTAATCGGACGAAATTGGTGGAGACAATGGAGCGAAGCCACAGTGTCGGTTGGAATGTGGAGGATACTACTGAGTACAGTCATGGTCGTCTCCAGGCCCGTAGCAATCTGCTGGCTCTTTTTTATTAGATTGACCGCGATATACGCAAGTGAGATGAATGGATACTAGATGATCATGCTTGTTATCATTATAATATAAATTCCTGAACGTCGTCTCGTCAGATGAAATTATCCTACATACAATTATGTAATGTGACTCTGATCCGGCAACTTCTGCTTCTGAATTTCTTTACACCACAGTGCATCCTAGATACGGACCATGCCCGAGAAATTCATGGGAAAAACCCAGCTTTCTGGGTTCTGGTGTCATGATTCGGATGATACATGGAGATAAAACCATACCCGTTTGAGGCTCCGCGCGTGTTGCACGGTAAGCCACAGGTGTTCATAGTTAAACCAGCCCAGTGACTAGTAACTCGTACTCAGTAGGGCTCCTAAGGTATTACATACCTCCTTCCTTGAATTCGAGTCGTTGCCAGGGTCAAATCAAAAGGCTCAAAAGAAATTCTATGGTCTCAGTTAGCAGGCCTGTTTTCAAACTCCGCAGTGCTCTGCTCCCCGAATGGATCATAAAAGAATCCATCATGCTCGGAACCCAGCTGGCTGGGCTTGGGTTACTCTAGAATCCAAAGTTTCGTATTCGGACGGACTGATGCCGTTGCAAACAGGCTCCGGCCACTGAGCTGTTTACTCCGCCCTGCTCTCTGTCGATTGTCTAGGGCTCCATGCAAATGCAAAAAGGGCCTTCACCCGCCTCCAGAGTCCAGCGTCCGAGTCCAGACGTCCACGCCTCAGGCCACCACATCAGAGGTTCGTGATGTGACAAGGCACCAATACACTAGGTCCGACGCTCCAGCATCACGTTCGTGTCAATCCTAAAACTGGTCGATTGATTGATTGATATGATTTCTCAGGCTGCACCGTTGCCCCAGAGCAGCACAGGCGTATGGCACGCAATTCACCTGCTTCCGGTGCAGCAGTGTAATAATATGTTTGGAGGTTGGTTTGTAGAGCGGTGACTGGACTGCATCCCAACCCTACGGGACCCACATCGATCTGGCTGAGGAGTCTGTGTCAAAGTGTATCCCCAAATTGTTTTCCGATTCTGCAACTTCATCCAATGCGTGCTGGAGGACAGGGACATACGTTTATCGTAAGCACGAAGGAGAGTGATGGTCTCATTTGGACGTTGATGCCACCATCGATATCATCGACTTGAGTGGATCATCGGATGTTATTATTATGATCCGAGTTCATACGAGAAGTTCTATCAGCTTGCCTTCGCGCGCTTTGTGACTTCTTGTATTATAGCATTTTACCATACGGCTGGCGAGAAGTCGCCTCCGAACATCTTGGTAGTACTATTGAGTTTGTTGGTCAGTCACTTCGAGCCTTTTGTTTCTTTATTTTCATCCTCTTCCTCTTAGAGAAGCACATGACGGTCAAATTACAACAAGTTGGACCTTCAAGATGCTTTCTGACCTAGCAGCATGTGACTCAGTCTAGATTCCAAAGTATGATCATGATATACTGACACTATCACTTGGGTGACAACGGGCACGCGTCACAGCGCTAGCGCTGGCACTTACACAAGTGACAAAGCTTCAAACGACGACGGCTATTCAATCACGAACTCAGTAACAGCGTCGTCAACTTCACTCGCCATAACCTTCCTACAGGCATTTGCTACTTTTAGGGTTCGAGCGGTGAGGACAGGGAGCAATGCTGCCTACGCTGCCAAACGACAACGACGACTCAGCATGAGAACAAACCTAGAGTCAGCACGCGCCGGCAACCTCCGAAACCTTCTCGAACCCTCTAGACCATCTGGTCGCAGAAAGCTACATAGCTAAAAACGGCGTGCGAGCCACAGTCTGGACCTGCCGGAAGTGGATGTCAGAAATAGATAAGGATCGATTGACATTCACTCTTCCCACTTCCTTCCTCGCCCTCACGGTGACTACTGCTTCGACTCTACACTTCCACAGTTTCTTCGACAATAAGCTCACGCCTGGAATCCAGATATGGCGACAGACAAAACTGGCAGTTTTAAAAATATCGAAGAGAAATTTGGCCGCTTCAGGATCCTCATCATTGGACGGGCGAACGCTGGCAAGACGACTATTCTCCGCGCGATCTGTAACACTACCGAAAACCCAGAGGTCTATGATGGAGAAGGCAAGAAGGTGAGTATTTGTATTGATACATACGGACGACCGGTTCACCGAGCTATATGCCTAGATTGATCTGGCACAAGTCGAGGGATCCAGGGGGGTGAGTGTCACTTGTGACATATCAAGCTCGAACATTACGCGCATCTTTACGAATGCACATAGCGCGGGGAGCACGAGATCAACGATGAGTTAGTTTTCCGGAGCAACGACAAATTCGTTTTCCATGACTCGCGGGGCTTCGAAGCTGGTTCCGCAAATGAGTTTCAACGCCTGAAGGACTTTATTGCTGCTCGTGCAAACACGACATATCTCGAGAAACGGGTTCATGCCATCTGGTAAGAGCTCGAACAGTGCGGGTAGTCATTAGATAAGTGTCACGTTGTATAGGTACTGCATCCCGTTGGATAAATTGGATCGGGCAATCCAACGCTCCGAAGAGATGTTTTTTAATGAGTGTGATACAAAGAATGGTGAGTTCCTTTTGGCAAATTTGTTGTCGAGCTGATAACATCTCCGACCGAGTCCAGTGCCTGTCATCGTATTATTCACTAAGTTTGATGCATTGTTGGCTGTAGCTATGGGCAAACTATCCAATGATGACCGAAACCTGCCACGAAAGGAGAAGGTGGCAAAGGCACATAAGCTCATGGATGGCATTTTTGACGATGTTAATGTATGGGATCGTCTCTCTCAGTTGAAATATGGACCCAAATTTAGTGTTCGGATTGGAGGTATGTATTCTATTTTTCTGATAAATTAGTTTCAGCTCATAAACTTTGTATGGTTGCAAGGCATGCAAAACTCGAATGAGGGATGTAATATACTGCTAGAAAAGACTGCAGCAGCTTTGAATGGAAAGGCTTTGCAAATGTTATTTGTCACAGCCCAGGAAACCAGTATAGCACTGTGCATTAAATATGCACTTGAAGAGTGAGTATTAAAAAGTTAAATGTTCTTCAAAGGCTAATGCCATAACTTACATTAAAAGTGTCATACCAGACATTGATAAACTGTATCAATCTGTGCTTCCAGTACACAGCTTTGATATTATAGATCCTGAAAAGGTGGCAAGATGGTTTCCACACTTTTGGGTGAGATACATATGAATAAGATTAAATGGACTATGCTAATTATTACCATTCTATTGAGGGAATGTAGAATGTAAGTTCTTCTGCAATGCATCAAATTTGTAAAAATTAATTTGACTTGTGTCACTTCATTCTGCATGAAATAATAGTATGTGAGCTGCATCAAGTTGTGAAATGTACCAGTGGGAGACAATGCTGATAATGCCATGTCCAATCATTCTCCATTCTGCTGTGGAAATGACAGGGTGTGAGTTGTGCATTGTGGAATGTATCAAGAGTGGTGATGCTAATGATGCCATGTTCAATCATTCTCCATTCTGCTCTGGAAATGACAGTTTGTGAGTTGTGGATTGTGGAATGTCTCAAGAGTGGTGATGCTGATTATGCCATGTCCAATCATTTCCCATTCTGCTCTGGAAATGACAGTTTGTGAGTTGTGCATTGTGGAATGTATCAAGAGTGGTGAAGCTGATGATGCCATGTCCAATCATTCTCCATTCTGCTCTGGAAATGACAGACAGTGAGTTGTGCATTGTGGAATGTGTCAAGAGTGGTGATGCTGATGATGCCATGTCCAATCATTCTCCATTCTGCTCTGGAAATGACAGGGAGTGAGTTGTGTATTGTGGAATGTATCAAGAGTGTGGTGATGCTGATGATGGCATGTCTAATCATTCTCCATTCTGCTCTGGAAATGACAGGTTGTGAGTTGTGGATTGTGGATTGTGTCAAGAGTGGTGATGCTGATGATGCCATGTCCAATCATTCTCCATTCTGCTCTGGAAATCACAGGATGTGAGTTGTGGATTGTGGAATGTATAAAAAGTGGTGATGCTGATGATGGCATGTCCAATCATTCTCCATTCTCCTCTGGAAATGACAGGTTGTGAGTTGTGGATTGTGGAATGTGTCAAGAGTGGTGAAGCTGATGATGCCATGTCCAATCATTCTCCATTCTGCTCTGGAAATCACAGGGTGTGAGTTGTGCATTGTGGAATGTGTCAAGAGTGATGATTCTGATGATGGCATGTCCAATCATTCTCCATTCTGCTCTGGAAATGACAGCATGTGAGTTGTGCATTGTGGAATGTGTCAAGAGTGGTGATGCTGATGATGCCATGTCCAACCATTCTCCATTCTGCTCTGGAAATGACAGGA
>JBBPLX010000482.1:0-21459 GCA_038090015.1 Leccinellum albellum
TGCGAGAACATCACATATTCATAGAACTTCTCTACCTCCCTTTGGATGCGTGCACCGTCGTATGTGCGTGAGTATCTCCCCAGACGCGTAGGCTTCGAACAAAGCAGACCTTGACATAGGACCACTCTGTATGACCAGGAGGCAGGACCTGCAACCCACCGAGCTTATTGTGCAAGAAGGACTTACGAGATCCCAAAAATGAGTCTCACGTCACATAATCAGAGGCAATTCTGGCTCACCAAAGAACCGAAGTCGGTGTGCGAGCCCAACATCGGCTGGTCTGCGGACGCCTGCCCAGCCATCGGTGGAACCCTGATTACGCGAACTCCGCTCGCGCTATGCTCCTCGTCCGAGTGCGGCCGTTCGAGCGTGCCCTCGGGTAAACCCAGTTTGGCGTTGAAGATACGAATGAGTATGTTGTTGACTTCCATCGACTTGCGGACGAACGGACGCACGACCGTCCCCATTGATGCCAGAGTCTCTGCTGCATACGTCCTGCACACAACCTCTGGGAATGCGAGCGCGTCGTCCTTGGAAATATCAAGGAATTCTGCGGTGTCCGGTCGGCTGAAATCGCACAAAACTCCTCCGTCAAACCGACGGCACGCAAGTACAAAGATACGACGAGACTGACCCGGTAGCGTCCACCGCATGCGCACCAGTTTTCTTATATCTGAATCGGGTCGGTCGGCCGGTAACCGGTCAACGCTTAAGATGAAAGATAAACGAGTGACAATGTACGCACCCAAACCCACCGACTGACTCAAACTTCAACTTCTCTTCGAGGGGGAGGGCCATGAACTCAGCGCCGACGTCGAACATGCCATTGACCTCCGCATCGACGCCATGGTTCTTAAGGCTAAAAATACGATGATTAAATAATATGAATGTGTCGTCATATACCTGTCTTATAGTGAGGTCTTGCTACTTACTACCAGAATCCAATCGACGTAGCAGCCTCCCATAGACGGTCGATCTCGGCAGCGTCGGCAGCTTTGAGGAGATCAAGGTCGATGATCAACAGCGGGTGAGTACGGACAGTGCTCGGGAAGGGCGGTAAAGTCGTCGTTTCATGCATCGTTCTGAAATAACTGGCTTGATGATTGATTTCGTATCGGAGGTCTGTCGTATAGATATGGCTCACCTGAGACACTAGTACACTGCAGCTAGTAGCGTGTGGATATAGCGCACGGAGTCGATAGTCGTTTATATACTTATCTATCGGAAGCGAGTAGGCACATTACCTAGGCTAGCTGGAAAGAGTTATATGATATGACGTACTTTTAACTCTTTCTCTCTACAGCATAGGCCTGATGCTGAATCGAACAATAATATAAACAGGCCCTAAAGTGCATGGTGAGTCAGATCAGTATCTTTGTGCCGTAAGATGCTTACTACGGAATTAGTACCAGCGTAATGCATGACTTTCGGCGGGAGGGAGATTGCTTGGTCACCATCCGAGTCGTGGCGAATTTTCCTGATTGATCAAATACAGCGACACCTGACATGTCTTTCTATCGACCTCTCGGTAACACATACAAACTCTCGGGGAGGGTCCTTCTCGTGGTGTGTACCGTGGCATCTTCCTCTACAGGATCAGGATCAGGATCTGACTAGCGACGACAGCCTATCGTATCCGTCGGGAACGTAGCACAACTAGCGGCCGATCTCCTCGTTGCGTCGCTCAAGCTCAATCGCGTTGGCGTCTTTGATCCAAAACATCTAGTTCCAGTAGTTGGCGCACGCGAAGACGGCACCGCTGGTCTGACGACTCCCATCGAACGTAAGTCTCTGGCCATCCGTGCTCCGTCGAATGCGTCTGGATAAGTTGCATTCCGCTGGGACAGTGTTTGGTGACCAGAATACCGAGATCGCAATCATCCAGCAGCGTTCGCCCGTACTTAAGGTAGGCTGTCCCCCCTTACGACTCTCATCAATCCAGCCCATCGTTTGCAGTCCTTTAAGCAACAGTTCACCGATGCTCTACTCGAGTTCATCCGCGATTCCGGAGTATCGGGGGTAGTTCTTATGGCTGGCGTCGACACGACGGATAGAACAGATACGCAAATGCTGTAGGTCGGACTCGGACATGATGTACTACTTGTCCATCGTCTCACTAATACATCTCTTATAGCACGCCAACGACGTTCATCCAACCGCCAGCGTCTCCCCCACTTGCCGGAGGCCCGCTTGCTTCCCTCGCTGATCTGCCAGTACCGCCTTACTCCTCCCCATCATCCGGAGATTATCGTTCTGCGGGCAGTCCTTGGAATGCACCATTCATCCCCGGTGGCGGCATCGCTCACAGGCTCCTGTCGTCCATTCCGGATTCATGGCAGATCCCAACCGTGTGTCTGTTGCACTACGCTATGGAAGGAGATAATAGGTTAGACGCGCAACTCCTCGCGACGGTAGTGGCCAAGGCACTCGGAAGTACGGCAGACATATCCACCTGGATCCAACCAAAAGCATGGGCTCATGGTCTTTTTGGCACGCCACATGACCAGACACTATATGGCTAACAGATAGTATGCGTTACTCTGCTACAAGAGTATATTCTGATACCAACAATCGTCACCGCTTTCCAGCTATGCCGATCCGATCGCGGCCTTTTCTTTTCGCAGCTTGAGATAGTGGTAGATAAGCGTAGGGATCGACTTTCCCCTTTTTAACGTCACCTCCTGCTTTCTGTACATCATGTCAGAACATCGAATGCATTACATCTACATGGGGAGCACGTACCTTTGCCTTGAATTCGCGGCCAAGCACGAGTTCTGAACGTCGTTTGTTCTTTTTGGTCCCCGCTAGTGTCTCCGCATCAGCCATTTCAATATCTCCATCGTCGTCCTCGTTCTCTCGTCTACGCTTCTTCGTGTCTTTATTAAATTTGATGCGCCCGTTGGGCCCGCGCGTGAAGCCGTCCACGGAGGTAATACTTTCCTTGTATGCACTCCCCGCAACATCTCTGGCAGCCCTGCGAGCGCTGACCTCGATGTCCGAATCAGATTCTTCTGCAGGGACGACCATCTTCCCGCTTCCTTCGTCGGTCTTGAAACGGTTGGCATCTTGTCCAGGTTTTCGCCTACGGTCGGCTTTCGCGTCTGCGGGAGGGGCATGTTAACAAGAACCCGATGGATTTCACGCTGCACGCACTAGTGATCCGCGAGACCGCGCCTTGCAAGAGGTCCATTGGGTCGTCGTCGTCCACGCGAAGACGTAGCCCATGGTCGTTGCCTTTACGTTTGGAGCTACTCCCGCGTGGCGCGTGCTCTTCGTCGTCGCTTTCATCGAGCTCGCTCTCACTTCCATAGAGAACGTCTTCGAAAGCGTCGCCAGTAGCTACCTTGCCAGAAGGTACCTGAGGAATGAATGAGTGACCGGCAGATTCACGCGGGAATGTGTTACCTCCTCTTCCTCTTCCTCGTCTTCGCGGGCTTTTTTGCGTTTGGCCCTATCTTTCCGTTTCTTGATGTTTACAAGGACCTTGGAGGCCTGCTCTTCGCCTGCGGCTTGATACACGTCGTCCCACCCGAAGCGACGTATCATGCGTTCGAAGATGTGACGTACTTTGGCCTTGAAATGGTTCTTGTGATCGTGTGACCACGTCAAAAGAGCTGGGACCAGACGGCTCAGATGCTGCCGGAGGAGGTCGGTAGGCAGCGTGTGGATCGCAAGTTTGACATAACCAAGGGCAGATTTGACGATCTCACGATTCGACGAAGACAAGAAAACAAGAAGAGTCGTGAAGATTTCAGTCTGCATTTGAGGATCGATAGTGTCTGCGCCGCGTAGTGGCATCAGCAAATCGAACGTATACAAGACAGTCAACGCTCAAACCTTTGAACTCGAAGACAAGTCGCGAGATTGCGGTCACGGTGGCGCTAATCATATGGGGTGTTGCCCCGGCCAGTCCTCCAGCGACCATGGTTAGGTACTCGTTGATGCTCGCGCTTGCTAGATGAAAAACATGAACCCTCTCGACAGAGCTGCTTACATAGAAGCACAAACCTTCGGAAGTAACATCTTCATCCATACCATCAACCATCCGTCTCTGCACTAGACCACCCTCGTTCATCTTGTGTCCCATACATACAATAAGCTCAAAGGCAGCGGATCGAGCCTTTTCTGATGGTTCTTTGGTGCCCAGAACTGCCTCAGGAATCAGAGATGGGATGATATGCAGTGACGTTGGCGGTATATTTGGTATGAGACTGGCCAGCAATACGAAGCGATCCTTTTTAGCGGCGGGTGATAGACCTGTAGTGAAAGCATCGAGTTGTTGCAAGGTAGCAAGCGTATCAGTCTGAACACCCTCGTTGCTCAATACTTTGGCAAGAACTTTGTAACCTCGCTTTTGGACGCCGTTGTCCTTGCAGCACAGCACCTCCTTAGTCGTGCAGATCTGAACAAGGGACTTCATTTCTTCTGTTTCCAGGCAGGGCAAGAGCAGAATAAGGAGATCCTGCGTCATGGTTGTCACATTTGCATTCTGCTGCACATCCGGTGCAGCCGCAAGGTTCTGAAGGTTCTGCTGGAACAGCTCGGTGACTTTGCTATATGCTTTTGAGATTTCCCCAGGGGCGGCAATGTTTGCCCAAACACTGATGACATCTCCGACAAAGCCTCTGCTCCCCTTGTCGACGCTGCTAAACACGTTGAAGAAGACGGCGAACCAGCTCTCCACCTGCGTTTTCAGGAAAACGACGTTTTGCATCGCTTCCTCGCGGGAGATAGAGGATTTTGAGACGGAATCTTCAGCCTCGGGATTAGTTCGTGCTACGGAAAGACTGGATTCGACCAATATTTTAAGGCCCTTAAGCACCAAAAGTCGAAGTTCAGGTTGTGTGTACAGTAGTTGCGACAATAGTTGGGAGAAAGCCGGTGTAAGCGCCTGTAAGGCGTCAGAAAGGGAGGAATAGAACCAGATGGCGCTTGATACTCGCATTTTTAATGTCCGGAGGTGCATGACAATACCCAGCAAAGCCTACCCAGACTTGGGAAATGAGCACACTCCAGACCTTTGCCTCGGATTGTCTGCCATCGGTCTCTGCCTTACTTTGAAGGTTGAACATCCGTTCGCTTAGAGGGACAAAGTAAGAGACGAAGTGCTCCAGGGGAGAAGGATGTGGTTGGGCAAGCATCGGTAGCAAGAATGCACGAGGTTCACGTCCCGCTTGACTGAAAAAGAGTTCGATGAGCTATAAGAATTTTTTATCAAGTCAACACGAACCGATCCTGAGGCTCGAGGTTTAATGGCATTGCCTCGAGCAGGACAGCGGGACCCATGACTCTCATTGCTGTTGATATGACACTGTCTGCAGCCTCTTTGTATTCGAAATTCTTCTGTGTACGAAGGTCGGCAACTTTCTGTACTAGTGGTAGGAGTAGTATCTCGGCTGCGAGAGTTGTTTTTCCGCCATCAAGGCGCATATCGAGGGACAGGATAAGCGAAGATGTGATGTCCAACAACCCCGGGATGGCTGAGGCGAATGCCAAGGAATCCAACGCATTCGCGACTTGCGCAATCGCGCTCCTGATGGGTGATTTACCATCTGGTGCATCCATAACGGCTGTGCGAACCATGGGCAATGTAATACATCGAGCAAGTGATTCAAGTGCTTGTGCAACCGCCTTCCGTATTTGCGCATGGCTTGTCTCGAAAAACGACCATGCGGTTTTCCAGACTATGATAAATTCCTGTGATAATGCATCTAGGTCCGCAGAGCGATAAGCAAGCATGACGTCTCCTAGGACTCGCAACCAGGACGGAGCAACAGTAACGTCCGATTTGGGGGGTGGGGACGAGAGTATGGCGTTCAGCACTACAGGAATCTGTTCTGTACCGCTCTGGGTACCTGATTCTACTGCAGCAGAAACCAAGTCGGAAAGGATTGAGTAAGAGGTCTGTGACAAGTAAGCATTCCCGAGTCTAGGCAAAGTGAGAAGGATGGTGGTGGTGGGTGGGATGGCCTTTTCATGCCGGTCAGGGATTTTTTCAAGCACTAGAACATATTGCTTACATCAAGTGGGAGATTGGGTAAAATGGGACGCAACAATGCGAGGAGACGGATGGCATTGTCGATCGAAAACTCTTTTTGGGCGGATTTTGACTTTGATAAGACGCCAGAACTAGCTTGATGAAGAGAATGTTGCATCCACTCAGCGACACGTTCGGCATATGGATGGCGCAGAAGGGGACTTGGTGGATTTGACAAGACATCCTTGATGAGGTCGACGGCTCGCTTGCGTACCTTTGGCCGGTGATCTAGACACAGTTGCAGTATGGTGGCAAAGGACTGGCGCACGGCTGGTGTGTCCAACTGTGATCTGTCGAGTGCAATAAAGATAGAGTTGTACAAGGTGAGTTGAGATCTTAGTGGAGGTGCATGGTCGGAGAGAGAGGGATACAATGGTGCGGTAAGAGAAAGAAGAGTGGTCATGTTCGACTGAATGACTGGACGGGGAACGAAAGGCGCCACCAATGCAAGCAGATAGAGAACTGCTGGCAGGACGTCACCGTCGCCCATCGCAGTATCTCTCTTTTGGAGTGTGCCATCGAGGGTGGTAATCAGTGCAGCAAAGTAAGCGGTCGGTGTGCGATCTGAGTTGGTCTCTGTCAAGGTGGATTCAAGTGCGCGTAGGAGCGTCGCTGGTTTCTTTTGGTGGGGAAGGGAAGAGGACGTGTGCGGTCGAATCTTTGCCAACGCTGTCTCCATGGTCAAAGATATGAGCTGATGTAAGTTAGACAGGGTGCACAGCTTTCGAGCTGCGCGAGCGTTGTCTCCGCATATGATGGTCGAGCTGAAGGGCTCTCCTGTTCCTTGGTCCTACACTCTGATTCGGTGTGTATTCCCCTCTATTTCTTGTATTACCCTAGATTTAGCCACTCGCTAGCCTCCTTTTCCATTTTGTTCTCAAGATATTCTACGGAACAATAGTCGTGGAGAATACTGAATATATTCCCAAGACAGGACAACCTTGGTGAGAGAATTCCTACCACGACTTCGGAATTAGCGTTCACCCAAATCCAGCATTGTGTGCTCAAATCACAGTAACTCGTTGACCGATGCTCTGTGTGTTAATTCTCGCCCTCTTCGATGTTCCCCTACTCACTCATGCCGCAGCATCCTCGTTACCAGTATCCCCCAAGCAGTAATTCTGACTGATTGCTTCGTATTCGCTTACTGATCCAAATCTTCCAGACGCGCAATATGTTGCGTCTAACAGCTAAGTCTACCCAGTTCGGGCGCAAGACATTCACCAGCTGGCTTATTGAGTCTGCCGGGACTGTTCCTATAAAAAGGCGCAAGGACTTTCCTGAAGGAGACGTCGACAACTCCGAGGTGATGGGAACCCTTATAGAGGTCGCGATTATTCGTCGTCCTTTCCTCTAGTTGCTATATGCGGCTCAATTAATCATCACAGGCACTCGAGGTTGGCGACGCTGTATGTTTGTTTCCAGAAGGCATGAGCCGCTATCATCCTACTATTGCTCCTTTGAAAACCGGTGGTTTGTCCGCCCATGACCTCATTAATTGCATCCTTTGATCGTTAGCTTACAGTCGCGAGACTCGTCTCCGATGTACTAACACGAAACCGCGATGATCCTGATTTTTCCATATCCATTCTCACTTGTTCCATTACATACATGTGCGTCGTGCTTCATTGCAACCTCTCCTCGTCACTCAACGCAACTCTGGAAGGCACCGACAGCATTTTAGATCCGATGTACTAGTTACTTTTAATCCTCCCATGAAGTTTACTCCAAAGGCAGGTAAAGCATGCCCTCTCTACGATCCTTCGTTCTAAATTTCTTAGTATAGGAGAACCCAGAACTCCTTGCCCCAGTTGACTTCGCCTCTATCCGGGACGTGACAACACGAATGCACCACCTGATTGCTTCTCAGACCATTGACGCACCTTCCTGGGATCTGATTCGATCTGCCAAGCTCGCCTCTCGTATCTATGCCCCACTAGGGACATTGATGACTCTCGGGGACTTTGTACGCGTCACGCGGACTTTCGTCGAAGCATTCAAGCTATTCGAGACTAAAGGCGAACAATCTGACCAGCATAAAAAGGAAGACGATGAGATACAAGGACTGCGTGCTGACTTGAAGGTAATTTGACTTTGGTTGATACGCGGAGAACTTTGAATTTAGTCGGCTCCACAGCGGTATCAAGACAAGCTTGTGCACTGGAGCATCAAGGACGACCGCATTCGACGACCTCTGCGCCGGCGCACAATTGTACTACGGATGTTCATCCGTCTCCTTTGGTTCCTCTGTCTGGTATCCATATCCCTTCCTGGACTTGTATTGTGGACTCCTGTCTTCGTCACAACCTTCATTGGTGTGCACAATTTCAAAAAGACCGGGCCCATCTGGGACACGTGGGATGAAATTGCCCAGTATAAGCTTGTATACGGCCTCATATCGGGGATATTCGTGTGGATTGCATTCGTCTTGCTCACGTTCCGCTTCGCGAAGATCACAGTCTTTCTCGTCCCCGCATTGATGTGGATGACGTTGAGATGGCTAGAAGACGCAATATCGGCGTTCAGAGCATTCGCCGCCTTATCACGTCTGCTCTGGGTGGGTCCCATTACGTTGAAGGAACTGCGAGAGACGCGGAACAATCTACATTCGCGAATAATGAACCTAGCAGTGGGGACCCTAGGTCTCCCTCAAGACCCGGAGAAATACTTTCTGGAAAGCGGAGGTCGGGAGAAAGGTCGAGTCAAAAGTGATTGGGAAAGCGGGGCCAAGTATTTTTCACTGCGGAGAAGGAGGAAAAGAGATTGGAACGAAACACTACGACTGTATGATCAAGTAGACTACCCCAACGAATGATTTTGACGAATCTGATGATATTTTATAAATGCTAGTTTTTAGACTGAGGCCGAAAAGCGGGTATGGATGAAGGTGTTACACGACATGTTGTACAATCGAGGGTCCAACACATTAACAATAGAAGACAAGACAGGACCTAACAGAAGAAGAAAAAAGATAACACAAGGCATTCATCCCCTAATCGGCTGATAGGCTCTGTTTCCGGCGGCCCACTTGTAACCCTGGTCTGCAGCAGTACCGGTCACAATGACGGCGGCACCGACAAGAAAGCCAGCGATCCAAGATATGACGTTCAATATGTAGCCCACTCCTGCGATTGATTAACACCAATCAAGCATCCCAGACAAAGACGCTTACCAGGTTTAGCATGTTGAAAAGCATAAAATGCATTCTTGTGGTACACCTCCGTCACAAGGACGAAGGTGACAAACTGGAAGATAGCTACGGAAGGGAAGGTTGGCACGAAGTCGTTACGAGAGGTTGAGAAGCCTACCGTTAAGCAATACTAGGCCAGCGACAGCTCTCCACACCCTGCGGCGCCTAGAGTGTGTGCTTACGCCGATGAGCAAGGCAGCCAAGGCCATGGAGGCGAACCCTATGCCGAGCTCAGTAAAATACTGGGCGGAGACCCATTCAGCGCAAGGTAAACGGTTCTCGTTTTCACATTTGTCTTGCACCCTGAGGGGAAAGGGGCGACATTCATACTCGGAGTATTCGAAGTGACCGTTTGAAGGGCCAGGAATGCTGATAAAGGAACGTTCGCAACGTTGCATCAGGCCGTAGCGGATCGTTGATGTTGCGTTTGGGAGGTCGAATTCATAAGTCGTGATGAGCCTTCAAACCAAGGTGTCAGGTTTGGGAGACCAGCGAAACATATGTTTCTGGCGAACCAGTCGGGGAAACGTGCAGACAAGACATTCTTTAAAGGGGTGAGCTGCCGCGGAGGTAGGTGAGGGGTTTGGGAGACTTACGATGACGAGGACGATGAATACTGCGACAAAGGTGATCACGTAGGATGTTTTCCTCATGGCTGGAGGATGGTGGACGAAGGATGGAAAGAAAGTTTGTGACTGTGCACTTAAATTATGCGTAGTGGTGCTCCATTGTTACGTAAAGAGACCCCTGCTATCTTGTTATCGTACACCATTGGCAGAAATATCTCTGGCGTAAATCACTCTTCGTAAACATCTCAGACGTCGACTGTTCTGGTAAACGGACCGAATCGCGGGGATTCACTCCTCAGCGGGGTTGCATCACCCAGTGTAGGATAGACACTGCAGCGTCCTTGTCGATTAGTGGTTAAATCATCACGTTGTGGACCACCAAACCGTGAAGCCGGAAGTTCGAATCCTCCCTGGGACATTTTTGCACTGTCGAGGAATCAAGTCTATCGGGACCGATAGGAGGACAGAGAGATATTCGGGGATGGGAAGAGAAACCGGCGTGTATCAAAAGATGAGTGGAGAAGCTGCGTGTACCGCCCACGTTGTCGATGGGGGCCGAGTGCTGTTCCCTCACAACACATTCGTTCGGTAGTATTGTGGGAAAATATTATCTACTCCGGTTTTGTGATTGAAGAAGAGCCATTTCATTCCCCTCGACCTGTTTTCCTTTGGATTCCAGAAACTCGTGATTGTACGGACGAGCTTAGCGTCCCTTCCACAACCGTGTTCGCAATCAACCACACCCAGCACACTCCCCATCCACCGCATTTTCACCAGGCCACTTGGCTCGCACGAACACCACACAGCTTCGTATTTTGGCTCATGAGCTTATCCTTTGGCGGTCTCGGTCTTTTCTCCTCATGGTCTCCCATCCGAGTATGGGATCATTCCGTCCATTCTAGACCTGGCTTGCGATCCTTCATCTTTGCTTTGGTCGTCGTCGCAGTCGTCCTCATCCTCGGTGAGTTCGGCTCCAGAAACACGAAATATACTCATCATTCCTCTCATCGTCTCCATCACCAGCTTACCTCACCAATCCGACCGAAGTCTCTTTCAGGACCTACCTTACCGAACAGTCCTTCCGTCAGCATTTGAGTAACCTAGATGATCTCACAGATGATTCTGCAGCGGATCTCGATTCACCACACTCTCATGCTCGCGCTCATAGTTCAGACAGGGGAAACTCCGTGGATCGCACAACCCTTCCCTTCCATTTCGCTAACCGTGCTTCCGTATCGCTCCGTACCCCAAAGCACGTCTTTCACAGTTTTGGCATCTGCACTATTGCCACAACGCAAGGTGCTGCTGTCCCCGCAGGGCGCCGTCGCGCGACTAGTGTCCATGGTCACGCCCCCCCGCGTTCGGATGTAGATGGTTTTGTTTCTTCGGACTCCTGGTTCATCGGTGCTTTCGGTCGTTGGTGGCGTGGTGGCCCCGTAGAGTCCTGGTATTACGATGCCATGATCCGTTCCAAAGACGCTCAAGGCTGGAGTTCTGGCATTCTCGGCTTCAAGGCCTTGGATAAATTTCACGATTATGATGGTAAATTCCTCACAAGGACCCGAGTAGTGTCCTTGACTTCTAACTCTTGACTAACTAGGCCTTCCGTTTGCAAAGTTTGCTCCCTGTCCTCGCCCATTATTACGTGGAGCGCCTCCTAAACTGCGTAATCGGGAACGTTCTATTCAGCGACCCAGCTCCGCCACCCATCGGAATTCCTCGCCACCCCCTCTGCCCAAGTCCGCATCCCTCCCTTTGCATGCAGATCACCGTCATCATGATCTCCTACCAGTGGCGCAGCAGTCGTCACACCTGATTGCAGACCCGAAGCGTATTCCTGCTCATGCCCCTCCGGTTGTTCATTCGGTCTCTCGTACTTCGTCAACATCTGGCACATCCGATAATTCTTCGACCATCGCAGAAGTTTTAAGACAGATAGCAGCTGCACAGGCATCTGTCCACGACCTTCAGAACCAACTCGAGGAAGCTCAGAATACCGTCAACCACTCCCGTGATTCGCTCGAGGCAGAGCTTAACGATATGCGTTCGCGAAGACGAGAGGAAGAGCAAAGGAGATTGGATGGTCGAGCTCGTACCAAGACTCTAGAAGAGACGAGGCGTCAGGCTGAGATAGGCAAAAGAGAAGCGGAAAAGAAGATGAAAGTTGCCCGTAACGCCAAGGACTCCGCAATGCGCAGAGTGGAAGAACTAGAGGTTGAAATTCAGAGGTTGAAGGAGCGGATGGAACGTGATCGTGCAGTCCTTTCCGCCGAACCTAGCGTTGCCGACACAGAAGAAGAACAGCAACTTATCTCTGAGTTGGAAACAAAGAGAAAGGAGGTGCGAGTCGCAGAAGAGGTCGTTGTCGCGCTGAACACCCGTGCTCGAGAATTGGAGGAGAAGATCGGAGAGAGCAAGTCCCGACTCTATGCTGCACAACACCGCACTCAGCTTAGCAAGACATACCCTGATTCGCTTGATGCGTCTCACTCTGGCATTGGGAGCGGTGCTGTCGTCAAGTATGGCAAAGCGGACAACTCTACATGGCCTTCGTCTTATAACCCGTTTGATGTCCCCGTTGATGACGTTCTGGTATCGTCGGTGGGGTCAGAGTGTGTCCGAGGCGACACTGGATCTGAGCCGAAGGATTCGTTGCACCCTCCAGAGATTGTAGGGTTCACCTCGGGTGGGTCGTAATTTCTAGTATCATGGATGGTGACTCAACTATTTCTGCAGTTCTTCGTGCTCCGGGTTATTCCGTCTTTGATGATGACATTGATTCCACGTCGTTAGGACTTCCACGCCCTGGCCATGTCCTCAATGGTTACTTTCAAACAGGACAAGCCACTTCGTTCTCGCCCTTTCGTGATCCGCCTACTCCTTCCGCAGCATTCATTCCAAGTAGCTTGATCAGCGTGCTCGATTCTCCCTCGGCAGACTGGAAGGGAGGATTTGGTACGCAGAATGGCTCTTTCACGTCGTCGCCCGTCGAATATGCTGGCCACTCTTTCGAGGTTGAATCTGAGCAGCTCGACGCGTCTGACCTGCATCTTGCTCAGGGACAGTCTAGTTATGATGCATCGTCTATGCGCCAGAATACCATCTACGAGGTACAAGGATCGGACGACATGCAGGATGCTGCGAGGAAGTGCATTGAGACCTCTTCAAAGGGCTGGTCCACTCCTCGGGATGAAAAACGTCGCAGCGGCCTTAACCCAGATGCAAAAGTGTTCCGGCTTACGAGGCTCGCACAAGACAAGGCTGGCAGTGCCGACATGTCCACAACGTCTGCACACTCCTACGATGCATTAAATCCGAACGGCCTGACGCCAGTCACCACGTCTTCGACGCCCTCCTCTTTGCTTCGCGCCTTTGCCCCCTCTCGCGCGGAGCGCGAGGCGTTGCAGCGGGCGCTTGGTGGGTCGACGAACACGAGTCTCGAACGCCTTCCAAGCCTCAGCGATGTGGGAAGCATTCCTTCGTCGCCTGCGCATGTCCATGCAGAGGTCCAGAAGAGGAGGATCGGGGAGAAGGATTCTGCGCTCCCTGCATGGTTGCAGTCGCTGCCGCTGATCCGAAAGCCGAACTTCAGTCCCTGGGAGGATGAGGACCAGGTGTCCACCGAGGTAAAGAGGAAGTAAAAAAGTTTTGAGCGGGGAGATCCAAAGCGTTGCAAGAATGGGGAAGAGTGCGGAGTGGGAGGAGTTTCTAGTTGTAATTCTGTGGTAAATGTTTCGAGTCGGTTGCCGGTCGCATCGTCTCATTGAAATAGAGAAAAGCCTGGGAAGAGGTGATGGGCTGATGCTATGTTTTCAGCTGGTACCGTTGCTTCGACCGTACATATATATATCGCAATGCACAAAGTATGTTGAACCACCTCGCCGTCGGACGTACCGCAGGAGAGGGGTCCATATCCGTACGCCTCTGGCCACATAACGGACACACGGCCAACGTCTCTGTTGCGAATCAAGCAGTGTTCCGACGGAACAACGTATCCCGCCATGCGAATTAGGAATAAATTCGTGCATTACATACGTATATGACAAACCAGCCAGTGAGGACTTGTTACTTTGGAGGTGGACCCTGCTATCCCTTTCCCCGGTCGGGCCCCGCCGTCACCGGGAGTAAACTGTGATCTGATAGAAACCGACGCAGATTGGGAGGCAGCACGTAACCGCACCGGTTCATCTCCTCCAGGGCGACGGCGTACCGCGAATCCCTCGCGGCCACACACACCCGGATGATCTCGGCATACACCCTCGCCGAGGGAACAAAGGCCTGTGTCTTCATCTCTTCGAGATAAAAGAAGGCATCATCGTACGTTGGTTGGGTGAGGCAGAGCAAGACGATGTATTCGTACGTCTTGGCGTTGGGTTTGACGGATGCTTGTTTGAGGTCGAGGAGGAGCTTGTCGCCGAGCTCGCGATGCTTCACGGCGACGCAACCCGAGAGGAGGGCGTTGAATGTCTCGACGTTGGGTTTGCAGTCATAGTCGGCAAAGGACTTGTATGCGCCGACGGCGCGTTGCAGGTCGTCCAGGGAGACGGAGGCTTGAATAATAGCGTTAAGGGCGAGGGGGTCCACCGTATTCCCTTGGTGCCGCCATTGATCGAGTACTTGCCAGATGCTGTCGACGCGATCCACGTCTTGTTGTAGAAACTCGGCCAAGGGTCGTACCGTTTCGCTGGTAGGATTGACACACTGTTTGTGCATCGCGTTCAGGGTGTGTAGAACGTCTATGAGCTTGCCGTCTTTGCAGAGGGCTTCGACTAGGGGAGCGAAATGGTGTTCACGCCAGGTGTCGATGCCCATCCCGCGGAGTACGCGCATGACATCCTGCGCCAGATCTGACAAACCATGACGGGCACATGTGTGGAGAACGGAGAGACAGGCGCCTTCGTCGGGAGTGAGGTTCGATGCGTGGACGACCTTTTTCCAGCAAAACTTGACACCTTCGGCCTGGAGAGAAATAATGAGAGGGGTGTGCATCGCCAATGAACACGAACATACATAAAGCATGTCTGTGGAAGACGTGAGACAGGATATCCAGGTTTCGCCATCGAGTCTGCGAGGGGAGCGAGACTCAAAGTCTTGGGCGATCTCGATGGCGAGTCTTGGAAGATCCATGTCTGCAGCGAGCTTGACGACGTCCTGCGCGGTGGCGAGGCGGGGAAGGAGTCCAAGGTCGTACATCTGGTGCATGTACTGGAGAGCGAGCTCGATGCTCTCCGTTGTGGTGGCGCGTGCGATGATGAAGGTGTACGTTTCTTCGTTGGGATCGATGCCATGCTTTTTCATCTCTTCCAGGACATGCCACATGGCATCTGCCGAGGACCATCTAGATGCCTGAAAAAAGAAATGAGATTAGAGAGAGAGAGAGAGAGATTCAGAGCTGAGCGCACGTGCAATAAATGATGGTATGGCTGACGATCGAGCGGTATTCCCATTGCGTTCATGTCGTCGACGACCGCCCAGGCCTCGAGGGGAAGACCCTCCTGGGCGATGCACGCGAGCAGGGCGTTATATATGGCAATGTCGGGTTTGACGTTCTCTGCCTTCATCTCGCGGACGAGCCTTAGCATTGGAACTAGACGACGTTCTGCGCGTGCATGACTGAGTGCTTCTTTATGACAACGCGTGATCAACGTCGAGGTCGCGTTCGGTTGAAATGCCCAGGGAGTTGTGGACAATAATCGACGGAAAAGCACACGCATGTTACACAGCCACAAGTTGTTCAACCTTTCCCCTCTCATCTCATGGTATGTCTCATGCACAACCACGAGATTCGAATTAATTTTGACTCTCTCTCTAGTTCTACTCAGAGGCTATCCTCTCTCGTCGCGGCCCTCTCGCCAAAGTATGGCTGGCCGCGCACATGGAGCGAAAGCTCTCAAAAACACAGACACTGCAGACGGACATTCAGCAGGCCGCGGGTGCTATCATGGGCCAGGAAGTCGAGGTCATGGCTCTACGTCTCAGCGGTCAACTTTTACTCGGTGTCGTCCGGATCTACAGCAGAAAAGCAAAGTACCTCTTGGACGATTGCAACGAAGCCTTGCTCAAGATCAAAATGGTCAGCCTACCCTCCCTCGGCTGTCGTCCACTAACACGGTCGACTGCAGGCGTTCCGACCAGGTGTCGTTGACATGACTGAAGACCAACTGGCCGTCAACCGCAACGCCATCACACTCCAAAGTGGAAATTTAGACTTGGACGTGCTTATTCCAGACATAAACTGGTGAGTTTGCCCCCCTCGCTAATCACACATCTCACGATGCATTCAGGGACATCGACTTTGAGGATCGCATCGCGGAGCCTCAGGGGCATCACGTCGCCCGTCAGGCCGACATCACGCTTCAGACCGCCGAAGATTTCCAACTCGACTTGGACGACCCAGGATATGGCTTCGATCTCGGTCCTTCCGACGGTATCGGATCGCAGGACTTTGGCGAGCTTGACCTCGGGCTTGATTTTGGCGATGGTCCGGTCAGTGCCAAGGACGCAAGCAGTGTTGTTGACGAGAGCGTCGAGGTTGGACGAGAGGCTCCAATGCCACGGAGCGCACGCGAGTCTCTGGACTCGGCCATCGTTGGGCGTGGCCATGCAGAGGACAAGGACATCGACGTCTTTTCTTACAGAAGTAGGGAGCCGTCGGAGCATCCGTTTGGCACAGAGATGGACGTAGACATGCCATTCGGACCGGACATTGCTGGTGCCGACCTGGATCTTGGCCTCGATTTCGGAGATGGCCTACTACCCTCGGAACGGGAGAGGACCCCTGGTCAAACACGCTCTCCTTCGCGAATGTGTATGCGAATATTCGTTAATACCCGTCGACCATGATGCTGACTCTATACTAGCATCCCCGCTCACAGAGCCCCCTCAAACACCCCCGCCGATTGACGTCAACACGACTCCTCGCGTGGTTCAGCCAGAACTTCACGAAGAAGCTCAACCAGAACCAGATTTGACCAAAGCCAAACGGAAGCCCAAAGAAAAGAAGCAAATCATCGACTCCGTCATCGAACTGGCGGATGGCCCCGGTGCAAGGGCAGGTCGCGGACTGGGTGCCCCAGTGGTCCGCGATATCAGCGACATCCTCGCTGAACAACAATTCCTTCCACGCTCAACTATGGTCATGCGCCTCTTGGAGATCCGAGAGGACCCCTTGGCTCATTTCTTGCCGACCAAAGTCACACCAGAAGGGACGTTCTTCTGTGCTGGCCCTCCGGGACTGGCTCCCGAGTTGTCAGAGCTCTTTATGCGCCCCGTCCATGGTGCGTTGCCCTCCAAGAAACGGGGGGCGTCCCCCGACAAGGGTGGGAGGAAGAAACCACGCGTTGACGAAGGACCTCACGAAGAAGAGGAGGTCGAACAAGGAAGGCGCGATGCCAGCATCGCACCGAGCGTGGCCATCGCCAGCGAAGTCCTTGGCGGTCGCGCCAGCATTGCCCCGGATGGCGGATTCGACTTTGGTGACGTGAGTGGAGGAGCGGATGACTTCCAGATGGACGTTGGCGGTGATTTCCGCGCAGCACCGGACGACACGTTGGCCGAACGCGCGAGAAGCGTGCTACCATCCGAGAGAAGTCGAATGTCAACGCCTGCGGTCGGAGAAGAGGAGGGAGAGGAGACATATGCAGATGTCAGTTCTGCGATCGCCGTGTTCGACGTCCGGTCTTCCCAAACGCAAGAATCGGTGAGCGAGGGTGACGGCAAGGGTTACAGCCGGAATACCGTGAAAGCTCTCGGTATCGTTCGCAAGGAATTGCAGCCCGAGGACGATGAGGAAGACAAGGTGATCAGTTTTACTCAGATGTCTCACAAGGCGTCCAGACGAGCGGCATCGGCGTTCTTCTTTGAGCTGCTCGTGCTTGGAACACGCGACTGCATCAAGCTGTCGCAGGGCGCGCCGTTTGAGAACATTGAAGTTCGGGCCAAGGATAAGCTGTGGGAACATCTGAGACATGGTTCGACCGCTCCATCGATGATTTCCGGGCTCAGCTAGGCTTGATCTCATTCCCATTCCCGTTTTCATCTATCTTTTATGTTCTATTTGGATATTGTCTTGATTTCACTGTTCGCTGTGCTTTCTACACTGAGTTATTAAATCTAACTTGATCGCCGTCCTGTCGTGTACCATGTAACCACACTTGGACCGTTCCCTCTTGGATTATTCTACTGTTGTATGGTTCGTGTTTGTTTTGCGTAGATTCTATATGACAATGCTATTGAATTACTATAGTCAGCCGCTCTTCAGATACATCAACGTTCGACTCGCAAGCCCCTATCTGACGTCAGTTTCGCGCTCGAGGGACGGACGTTTTTCAATATTTGTCAACGCTCTTCAGGAACCCCACTCTCGTTCCGCGCGAATAATCGAAGGTGGTCTCTGCTCATCGATGCACCCCGTCAGAAACCCCAGGGACCACGGCAATAACCGCTGACAGTTTTTGCAAAACGAGTCGCCTGCGAAATATTCAAGCAAGGTTGAGCGACAACGAATCCACACGACGACATGGCAAGATGAAGAAAAACCACTCACCGAGAATGACGAACTCGAGCGCCGATAATCACGCCGATACATGTTCTATCAATCGTGTGCGCCACGGAATCCGCATCATCGACAAGAAACGAGAAAGAGAGAAAACGGCTGACGTGTTCGTAGGACCGTTCGCATAGCGCCCAAGACTCAGATCGCGCGCGTCCATCACCAACGGCTGCCCACCGAGAACAAACGACACCACGACGTGCAGGTCGCACGAGTAGGCGTGAAAACCCTCGCTGAAACCTGGGGTAGGGGCGGATCCGGGGATCTGGGAAGAAGGTTTAAACAGGGTAAGGCTCGTGCGTCGGTGGAGCTCACCCGCGCGTACAATGCGGACGCGATCCTTTGGGGCACGTACACATACGACGTGCCCGTGTCGATGATCTGAAGCCGTGCGAGAGTTAGTATTGGGCGCCTTGCTCGCCGAGCGTTCGATGTACGGCCAAGAGATCGCTGGTGGGGATGACGGAGTTGTTCACCGAAACGCCCGTCAAGTTGGTCGTCCAATATGTCTGGGAGATGTCGTGTATCAGCGGGCACGGAGGAAGGATCGGCGACGGCCACCCGGTACCCAAGCAATGTGCTCATCGACGGCTTTCGACACGTCGACGCAACCAATACAGATCTGATCTGATCATGACCGTCCGTCTCGACGAGAGCAATTCGCCAGGCTCACCTCGGATCCGTACACACGCCCCCTGCTCATGAGGACGCTAAACAGAGGCGCCTCGACCTGCGGAACCAAGTTCTCGAAAAACGTCGGTTCGTGCGAATTGGAAATGGTGCCAAACGCGAGTCCGACGAGTCCGTCGTTTGGCGAGCTGGCAAAGTTGGGGCTGACCGAGCTGACTGCGCCAAATGTTTGATTTTCCACTTTGAGAGAACCGATCGTGACCGCGTCTCGGACGACAGTTCCAAGTACCTCGCCCAGTCCCTGCCGCGGTGTCGGCACACAAGGCAGGGGAGCGCATCTCAAACTCACATATCGGACGGTGAACAGCCGGGATGAGTTACTACGAAACGTGCTGCTAGCGCTGGATCGGAACTGCGTGAGCCCTTTGCAATCACTGCAGTCGATGGGGTCCCAAAGGTCTGTGAAGTCAAATGAATATGTTTATTCAGTCGAGAACGGAAAGATGATTACCAACCTGCAGAGCCAGTGTCAAAGTCGATGTTCAATGGTTGTGACTGGCTCCCGAAGAGCATCGGGCCATAATACTCGTAGTCGTGGATGCCGTCCGTTTCGTCCTCGAGGGGATCGAAGATGGTGTTATTTGTATGATTAGGAGACGCAGCAACGACCATTCTAGAGGACAGAGATCTGAGATGGGGAATGTTTGTCGCATAATCGCGCGGTCGTAGACGACTCGGAGCGAAGGGGGAATGTCATAACCGGGTGATGTGCCTTGACCTGCCAGCAGAATGGAGGCATTCCGGAATTTCCACATGGCGACGGCTTGCGCCACGATCTACATCGTTTTCGTGAATGGGTTCGCAACTGGACCAGGACCATACATACTGCGGCCTGTCTATCAAGATTAGCGAGAGATGGTGAGCGTTTGATGATGAATTTGCGAGGTGCCGAATGGGCATGGTGATCACTTTTGGACAAGGGCGTACCGAGGGAGAAAGATAGCCAGAGCAAGAAGGCTATGCGAGGGAGCATGGCTGCAGCAAGGCCATGGAGTGGATGCATCTTAATCATAATGAATATAGATTGTGAATGAGACCAACGGATTACGATCTAAGTGGGAACGGTCATATTCAGAAGGTTCCATTTCCGACAAAAAAGGGTTTATTAGAGATGCAATCTCAAACATGATAATATGTACTAAGGAAGCGAAGATACCGAGAGTGCGAAATCAGTTTGCTTTCACTCTATCTTTTGATTTTGCGCCCAATGTCTGAGGCTTTTGTGGGCCAAGGACCTTGCGGCGCGTGCGGATCATGTGGGTATACATGACATAAAGGCCTAGTGAAGAGATTAGCAGAAGGTAAAAGGGAGCATACGACGAAAAGTACCTGGAATCCAGATCAGGACCATGGCAGCCTTGACCCAATCCTCGAGAACCCAGTTGACGTAGAGGCCATTCTGCCACTCTGAGATGGTACTGAGGGCGAGGAGAGCCTCGCTGCCTGCGCCGAGCGGGTAGAGGAAGTAAAAGGTGGAGTAGCGCAGCCAAGTGAGCCAAGCAGGGGGGCGAATACTGAGGAGACCGAGGGCATAGTAGGAATAGCGGGGAACCTCTGTGAGAGACCAGGCCAAGACCATAGTGGTGTAGATGGGGCTAAAATGAGTGGAGGGGAAGCGAGCAACAATGGCCCAAATGAGGATCAGACGGGACGAGACCTGTACAAAAGTTGTTGGGAGGGGCGACCTGACGAGGCCGAGGATGACATGGATGACCTCGAGGGCGGCAAGAGACTGAACTGGAGCGAGCACGGACCAAGAGAGGATGTATGTAGCGGGTATATAACGGAGGAGAGACGCGCCCAACAAAGTGGAGAACGCGTTGAGTGCAGTATAATTCTCAATGACGGGAGTTGCGAGTCCACGGAGTGTGCTGAGAAGGACGACTGTCCATCCCAACGCTGAGAGTATGTTGAACACTGTCAAATACATGGTTGTTATTACGTAATGAGCCATGACTTGGCTTAATCATCAGATGGCCACAAATAAAACACAACAAGTTCAGAGCTTAGCCCTCTTGTTTTTCTTACTAATACTCGCGCCCCTCCCCCAAACGCGAGTCGATCATTGTCATCCACCTGTCTGACATGCTCCAGTACCAGCAACAGCAACAACAACCCCCAACTGACCCTCTCCCATCACAGTCAACACCCACAATGCGTCTCCGCGACGATCCACAGCCCCCGACGTCAAATCCCACCCCGACGACGTCCCGTCCGTCCCGCAAACGCAAGTCACCGCCCTCAGCTGCACCCGCCCCCCCACCGCCGCCCCAACCGCAACCCCAGCAGCATCCCCCTCCCCCACCCCCTCCCCCAGGCATCCATCTCGGCCAGATGCTCCCGCCCCCACACGCACTGATGGGTCCCCCTGGAATGGGTCATCCCCCAATGTACCAGTACGCACCTCCAGACTATGCACAAC
>JBBPLX010000483.1:0-21408 GCA_038090015.1 Leccinellum albellum
TGGAACAAATCATCCATTTCCATAACCATCCCCGCGATCTATCCGCTTGCACATGTCATTCCTAAGACAATGGCCATAGTGAGTATCCTTCGTGAAGTTTGGTCGCCCCCGTCAGCGTCAGACTTGATGAGGATTAATAGGAATCAACCCACTAACCCACATCTATAGGAAATGGAGCCATATGTAGGTCGAAACTTGAAACTTGGGCAACTTGAACTCGCGTCGAACCGCTGAACATCTTGTCCTTTTTTTGGTGTCACCTCAAACGTCCACTTCATTTCTTTCCCTCTTTGCAACATCAGGGCATACTTATCCCGATGCTAGGACAGGTGAGTGCGTTGTCCTCCGAGCCTTCGCTATCCTAGATGATAATCAGCACCACATCGAAATTGGGAGGGGCCCATCTGCCTCTCTCACGAAGGAGCATCCGAAGGTCAAAAGTCATTAATTGAGGTCTCACAGAATTCTGTCGTGGACTGCGTCACTGTGAACGTGAGCGTCAACCTGCTGGATCGATGGAAAATGGTGTTCATGGTGCCTACACCCGCATCGACTTGACACTGCATCAACCATCCACGGTGGATGTTTCACTGATGATCATTTAACAGCATGGTCATAGTGTAGTCGTGAAAGGCTTCAATACGCGTGGATGGTACATCACTATTGGGAAATCTCAGACCAAGGGTGCGCTAGGGATTGTCTCTGGGGTAGCGCCAGCGGTCGGCCAACTCTCAGGAGGGATGCACGCCGATGTGCTTCAAGTTAGGTGCCATTTGATGTAACAGCATCTGGGGTATGCAACCGGGAAGTTTGGCGAAAAATTAGTGATCGTACACTAGATCCACACTCGCCTGCCATTGGTGCCCGTGCATCTGGAGAAGACGACAAAATGGCATGCGAATAGCCGAGAGACTTCTGGTGTGCCACTGCCAGTGGTGTCCATAATCGAAGCAGCTTAATTTCCTGCCTTACCCCGGTCGCGCGCTATGGAACCAAATGTCAAAGTAGACTCTCTTATACTCGGGATAATTCAATATTTTAACATCGAGTTATTCAATGTCCACTGTCACCATGCTGCTACAGTCATTGGCAAGACAAGGGTGGTCTAATTTCCCTCTCGCGCCATCGAACCCCGGCACCGCCTTCCAGCATCGATTGGGAACTTGGCAACTCCTGTGGCGACATCGTCATCACAGAGTGGCTCGTGATAGCATCCAATAGACAGACCCCTCGCATATCCTTGGTCAGAGATGTTCCAGTACTCATGTTCTGTGATTCTCGTATTCCCACGCGGATGGTATCCCTTCAGAACAATACCGTGCCGCCTAGTTATCATCGGCAAGACATCGACCGCGGATGGCATCTGCAACGTTAAGTCGACGCAATATATATCGTTGGCAAGAACAAATCATGCGACCCGTAACCTCTGTCCAGCAACCTCACGTTGACAAACCCGGCGGCGAAGTCGACAGAGTTATGGATCACGTCAAAGCGTGCGTCTTGACTTTCGGATGATCCTTCATGGGAGAGGCGAAGGATACCCTTCCCGTTTTTAACGGGGTGCCGGTTGCCTGGGAGAACAAAGGCTTGCACGACACCCAGCCCACAGGTAGGCGTGGATGAATAATAACGGAGGGAAATCATGAGCATCTGTGATCTTAACTGACGTGCGGCTTCGATTCTGGACATCGTTTGATCCTGAAATGCTGATGAGCATTGTCCATCACGTGCATGCATCCATTGATCACGTACTAATGCAATCTTGAATGTAGGAAATTCATAGAATGTGCGAGTGATCGTGTCAAACACCAGAGACTCCGGGACCGGCAGAAGCATGTTGATGAACCGTGAAGAATTGAACGACAAGTTTACGATGACACCTTTGGCAGCAGACAGTTCACAAGGGACGTCACCTAACGCAACTGGATTATATGATGATCCAGAGCTCACATCTCAGGAAGGTTCCAACAGGGTCCTATCAGTCGTAGAGAATAGTAAGAGATGCAATGCATGGATCCACACAAAATGAAGACATACAACCACGTAGGGTTCCCAATGAGCATCAACACATATGCAACCCACCTTCCTTACACGTTAACCTATTGTCGTACCAGGCTTTGATTTTATTGTCCTTCTCTTTTTACAGGACCGTCGGTACCGCACGTGTCTCTGCATTGAATGGGTGTTATACAATACCAACCCGTCGCATAGGACTGTGCACATGATGAGCCATCGGCTACCGATGAGATAGTCGCTAAGTTGGAAAGGGGGAGCATTGAAGGGGATCTCAATATGCGACAGTAATCGTAGAGGGTATATCTGGCTCTACAATTGTGCCAATCGCTCCGACCTGACGAGGGCACGGTCAACAGAACCAATAGGAGGCAACTCGGGCGGGCACATGAATGGCGCATTCGCATAGAGCCTTCCACATTTTCGGCTCGTAAGTGATGGCAACAACCACTTTGAAACCTAGCAAATAAGGGGAAGGTGTGACTTGGGCATAGAGTGAGCAATCGGAAGATAAGCTTACCGTTCTCCATCGTACAACGTTTTTAGTGCTCGCGTAGCCAAGAATCTGGTACAGCAGTTCCGCTGGAAAGACGCACACGGTGATCATAATCGTCAATGTCCGACTTGCGGAATAGTGGTCTAGACCCTAAAGTCAATACGGATAGGTTGGCAAGACTCTGACTTTAGGAGACTCACTTTGAACTCGTGAAGGCAACGAATCGAGAACAGTCAGGCAAGCAGCAATATTCACGCGAATGTGTATGCCGCTTGGCTATTCTTCAGAGCAAAAGCAAAATCATGACCTAGCAGAGCATTGCAATGTCCAGATGATCTGGGATGGCAGACGGACGGTAACTTGAGGTGACTGTCATCGCTAAATTGATCTCCTAAACTTACTGCGTGATTGTTCGTGCAGCCTACGTCAGCCGTAGAATAGAAAACGTGAAGAATTCGGTCACAAGTACAACTTGAAGTTAGCACTGATTAACGAAACGGGATGACAACGACAACGAACACCGACATCACAATCCTCGCACTTTCACTTCCTTATCCTTCTAGGGGCACGATTCAACCCCGCCTCTGCACGACGGGGATGACCACCGTGAACCAGTTATCTTGGTCCTCCAGCGGCTCCCGCACCATATCACCCTGTCGCCCTCTACCATCGATCATAGGTCGTGCATCCACATCCGAAAAGGGGGACATCTGTACGACGTCAGTCAGGTCGATCGGGCGGGTGGCAAAAAAGATCTTGAGGTGGGCGACATCGACATCCTGACCCTTCGCCAATGAGAACCCAAGCGGGGCCGTTCCGAAGATCCCGTGTCCGATAGTGAACGTCCCATTGCGCTTCAGCGGTGCCTCCGGGTCTCCGGCGCTCGACTGGATGTAGCATGGGACTTGAGGCGGAGAGAACGGGGGCATGTCAGAGACGCACTCAAACGAAAAAAAGAAGGATGCTCACCTATGCTCAAACTGCTGTTGTTGAATAAGAACACGTTCAGATACAAGTCTCTCTGCATGTTATTCTTGATTTCCACTCCGTAGAGTGCGTTTGGATCGACGACGAAATCGATGAGGTGGGTTGGATCTGTTTGGAAAAAACCGGGTTTAATTGGCTTAAGAAACGGCATCTCACATTCGGATAGTTCAATGTCATCCAATGGCCTCTGTAGGCGGTAGAAGTCGACCACGATCCTACGGCTGGTGTCTCTATGGATGTTTGTGTTCACGAGGTGAAGATACCAGAAGTAATGCGTGGCAGCATGTAAGACATGACCAATGGCATCAAGAGTGACCGTGTGGGGAAGCTTTGTTAGTCCAAATCTTTTCACTTGTTCATCCAAGATCGTGAAAACGACCCGGTCACCCTCCATCGCAACTTGTAGCCTTGCCTCTTTGCCCCCCTCAACGAGCCGGAAATTGGGAACATTAGCTCCACTACCAGCCAGTCGTCGAAGAGTGTCCCTAAGGACATTTTCTTCAGGAGCCAGCTGCAGAGATACCTCGCCAGCACGCGTTAACTTTGCGAACAAAACATGAGTGAGGGGCTCGGGTGTAACGACTATGGTCTGGAAATCCTGGATCGTGTCCACCACCGGCATCGAAAAACCTAGGACCTGCTTTTGTTCATCGTACAGGGCGAATTCTACCCCGTGCGAGACGCCATGTGCCAAGCCGGCACCAACAATGTATTCGCGTTCACTGCGAATCTTGACGGGATAGAGGACCTGCATACCAGCGAGCGCTCGTACATCAAATAAGATACGATGTTGGTTGATTCCAACGCATTGAGGTCTTTGACTGCATGGGTGTATGAAATGAGTGTATGACCGGATCATATTAAAATAGCTTCATACTTGTCTAGGCGAATGCGCTCGAGAACCTGAGCATAGGTAAGACTGGTATCCGTGACGCAGCCCTTGAGTATCCTCAAGAGTGCGCTTGTGAACTGACCCTGCCCATTACGTTCATATGCAAGCTCCTTCTCGCGACAAGCAGCTAAAAGGACGTGGGACCGGAGACCATGATGGGCAAAACCAGCAGGGGTTTCACCGGCTCGGCCTCTCCAAATGTTGCGATCGAGGTCATCGGGGATGACAAAATTGAGTTCCACGGTGCGAGGTACGTATCGTTCGTTTTCGTCCCTACCGCAACCGGCGGAATAACAACAGTCAAAGATAACAGTCTATTTCCATGGTTAGCAAAATGCGAAAAGGGTAGGGACAGCACTTGCAATGTTGTTGCCTTTCGCTTCAGCGATGTTATCGATCAGAGCACCGATCGTGCGATCAGGAATAACGTTGGTGTCTTTATAGTCGTAAGGAAGCAAGCACTGGATCATGCGTTCAGTGGACCAGGTTGGTGGCGCAGGGAGCTCCCCTCCATGTCCGGCGAAGAAGATTACAACGGGATCTCCGTGCTTGATGCGTTTATCGAACTGCAAATCCCCGAACGCTTGGATTATCGCACTACGGGTGGCCTGTACGTTAAGAAGCATGCGAATTTGATCATTAGGGACTCCGAGGGACTCTATCAGATAGGCTTTCATCGCTTTCGCGTCGGAAACTGCGCCAAGAAGTCCCCGTGCGTTGGCATAGTCGTTAATTCCGATTACCAGTGCGAACCTACAAGTATGGTCAGTTCACAGGGTAGAGAGTAAGTGAGGAAATGCACAGAGTGGGTACACGGGTTACGGAGGTCGAGGGGGAAGGGTTTGAATGGCCAAAGACTTTTGAAAATTCGGGAGCTGGAGGCGGGTAAAGTGTCCAGGCATTAATACGAGTGAAACTGGTGTTCCTGGGTGTGCATACCAACAATCTCTTCCCTATTATCATATCCTGTATCTGAATCGAGAGTTGGATATGTATGGTAGTTCGATGGAAGTAGACTTCGAAGCAAACTAAAGGGCGTTCCCATAATGGACGGAGGGGTTCTAGTAGATGCACTTTAGACCTGCACTTTATTGTAACACGTCTCGTTCTCTTGACGTTGCAGACCAGAACATGGACAAGAGTCACAGCACGATTTTTACAGCATTACACGGAGGAGTACGAGTCGGAGACTTGCCATAAATGGATCTACACCGCCAACTTGAACTTCACCCGCGGCAGAATCTCGAAGTGTATACGCCTTCAACAAGTTAATGCGCCGTTGTCATCACTCCATGGAAGACAGTCACCCATGTTCTGGCAGCACCCCTTAGCCTTGGTTTTGGTCATCATTTCTACTTCAACTTGAAGTTCCCAGAAAAGGTGATCTGCAGTTGAGTCTGAATATATCCCCAGGCCCGTTAAATAGCCTTTCTAGCACGTATCAACATACTATCTGGGTCCGGTCCATTACCAATCAAAGTGTGCCATCCAGCTGCTCTCGATGCTCCACTGCTCTACAGGAATCATGAGTTAACACTAACTAGGTTTTCTCGACAAATCGGAAGACGAGGACGACAGCTTCCGGCACGTGCGAGACGCTGAGTAACAGTAAGTTCAAACCTCACCCATGTTCGCGGCTCACAACCAATCATTCGTTGTGTATTTCAAGCGTCTCTCAGGTGCTCAAGCAAACGCATCATTGGCATCCCTCCTTGCGTCGTCCCTGCAGAGGCTCTGCTTCTCTGAGTTATGTGGGCGGCCAATATTTTGTCTCTGGCGTCGCTTTGCATGACCTCTTGTTCCCATGGAACGGGAGACTGTTACCCCTGAGAGCCGCTAAGGTAGTCAAAACTTGGCATAGGAAATAAACTATGGCGTAATGCCTCTTCTCCTTTTGGTTTCATATCCTCCAATCCACTTACAAAGCACAAGAGTATCGTCATACACCAACGTCATGTACCCATCTTTGCAGATTTGAAAGGGAACAGATTCTTCATCGTAACTGAATGCCGCAACTCATGTCCTCTTCCATAGAGTCGGAAGCAGGCAAATGAAGGATAGAGCAGAAAACATAGCAAAGGAACGGGAAGAAAAACTTGGACTAAATGGACGGTGGGAGATCAATCAGACGTCAACCCTGTGTTGTCAACTGAACTCAGGGTTACCGTCACATGCTCTTTGCTGCGGGAGGATCCAAGACGTGCTTTTTAAACTACCACCCCTTGAAACCCTGAAAGCCAGATCGTGGGATTTCCCAGTGACTCCATGGAGGGGGAGAGAGCTGGGAAGGATGTACAGGGTTCAAACGTTCAAGCTCGGATTAGGGAAAGGGACAGAAACTGCGGCGCCTACTACCATCACGGTAGTGCCGACATCTCACACAAACGTTGTTCCTGTGACCGAGATCCCAGATATGCTTATTACTCCAGTGGTAAAGCCTACCGAACTTCCAAGTGCAATCCTTTATTCTCCCACTAGTCAGTCGCCTGTCTTCCTCAGACTGTATGCTTCCACCTCTTCTATCATTCCGTGCTCATAACCCATTTCACCATGCACGCCCGTAGATCCAACATGCAGGAGACTATGTTCCATCTGGGGAAGCAAAAAAAAAAAGCTTTAGTCAAGTGAGGAACTCAAACGCTCAAAATGTCTTGGCTGACAGGATCGGTCACAGATCATTTCATCACAGGCTCATACGAGCCGGTCTCTTCTACGGCGATCTTTTTCGTTCCTGGGATTATTGCCAAGAAGGAGAAAGGCAGGCAGAGAGACGGCGGTACTTAGTCTCACACAGCTTCCTCCTAACACCCGTTTTGATTTATGCCATGACGGGCCGAACGAAAACGTAGCGCTGTCCTCGGCGCACCGGAGTTGGCACTTGGCGCTCTCTGTGGGATGTAAACCAAATGAGAAGACATTGCTATTATCGCCCGAGGTTCGTCCATGACATCCACGAATTGTGGGTGCATTTCGTCTCTTGCCGCCTGTTGGCCGCCCGAGGTCAAAGAGCACAATCCTCGCTGTTCATTAATGCTTGTAGAATGTAGGATCGGCTGCGAACAAAGGATACGCAAGTGGAAGATATGACCGTATGTCCATAGTTCGTTATCTGCCACTGGCTGCCATAACTTTGCGTTCTGTTCGGTAACGTTCTATGGGATCAATGGGAATATGATGCTGGGCGTATCAATTATTAGAACGAGTGTGGCGTGTCCGAGGCCCATCTCTGATATGGATTGACAACAACAGAATTCCGCTTTGTGCGCGCGACTTGGCCTTCAGATCATGATGCTTGACATGATGAGAATGGCGCACTTATCGTGACGAGCTCGGAGCACTCCCGTGAGTTAAGCTTTGATCGACCTATGCCGAAGGCTTGATCGGAGGGATACAGTAACATATTAGTAACCGAATAGAATGGACGGGATTCAATATTCAATATTCAATACTACAGTAATCCTTGTATCGGACTCGGAGAGCACCGCTTGGCACGTCGGTGACATGGGAAGTCCCCGAACACCTTCAAACCCGGACCTACCACCGGTTACGTGACTCAACGCGACAGAAGATCCCTCGCCAATGGCCGCCACCTATGTATTTACGTACTACTAAGACAATGTCTCGGACAGCCAACTTTCCCAATCTTTGAGCACCTCCTTCAGGGAGCCCACCCTGCCGCCCGCAACCTTATCCTCGGCCTCGGCCTCGTTGTCGACACCACATGCTAAGCCAAACACGCCCTCGACGATTGCCCTCCGTAGAAAAGGCACAAGCACACGAACATACGCCGCCCCCGCCGCACGCATGACTTCTTTCTCTCTCTCGGCACCGTCGACACCGCCACCGCCATGCCATTCCCGTGCGTACCTCAACAGCGCATCCCCATTCATTGCCAGTCCTGACTCGAGCGCGTCCAGCACGCCGCCTACCGCGCCCATCGGAGCAAGCGCTCGTAGCCGGTTGAGCGCCCGCAAGTACGCGTTGAGCATCACCGCAAGCGGGGGAAAGGTGGCCAACACCTGGGGTGGTGCGTGTGCCGGTGCGCTGGGGGGAAGGGATATGGACGAAAACGCAGGGAGAATGTGAGGCTGAGAGGAAGGGGAGGAAGAGAGGAGCCACTTGCTCGGCAGCGTTGTCGATCTGCTGTTCAACCCAGACACGGACGCGTGCTTGGCCAACGTAGCCGACCATTCACGTTCTGCCCCTGTTTTGATGTCGCGCGCGAAGCCGTCCACGACCGCACGTATGATGAGTGGAGATAAGAGCGAACGAAAGTCCTGTGGGAATCCTAACGTGAGACTCAAGAGGGTATCGGCATGGATGTGACACGTACCATTCCGATACGCGCCATGGCTGAACTGCAATACGCGAGCTGGGTCGCGATCGGGGCGAGATGTGGATAAGCGCGTCGCAGGTAGGGCCCGATCGTCGGAAGTAACAAATCGAGCAACGTGGACGGAAGCGTGTGTTTGATCACAGGATCAGGAAGAGGTGTCGTCGCGGGAGAGTAAGAGGAGGACGAAGCAGACGGAGTGACGTGAGGTGACGATGTTGATGATGTCCGCTCGAAGAGAAACATGGTTGCGTACTGGGTGACGAGGTCGTAAGCGCCTTCGCGCCAAACGTCGATATACTTTTTGAGGAACCTCGACACGTCCTCCGCGCGTCGGTCCATTTCTTTCTCGTGGTCCGCGCTGTTGCCGCCGTCCTTCCCACTGTTGCCGTCATCGTCTAACGCAGCGACCTGTGACACCCCGGCATCCCTCTCGACCCCCTGGAGCGCGTTCCTGAGACAGTCCAAACGTGCGCTCACGAACGCCAGTGCGAGCTCGCTCTCAGGCATCACCTGCATCCTGCGGAGGAACTGGACCGCCTTCCAGAAGGCAGGCAGTTTCCGACCGGGCTCGTGTAGCGTACCCAGTAGAAGCAGCCGCATCGCGCGCAACGAGGACGCAATCTCCACCTGTAACGCGCTCACGAGTGGAAACGGGGACGTAGGCGCGTGGCCTGCGCCGCTACTAGACTCGTGGTGCGATAGTAGTTCGCCGCCGCCGCCTTCGCTCTCGCTCTGACCTTCGTGTAATCGGATGGTAGAGAGCGCAGAGAGCGCCGCAGTGGCGTGACCAGCCAACGCCAGCGCCTCGGCGTAAAGCCCGTTGCGCACGCAGGTGTCTATCAAGACGGGGACGTCGAGCAGATCGCGAAGTTTATCGTATTGTTCGAGAACGACGCGTGTCCGTTGGCGTTCTTCGATCACGGTAGGACCGCTCTTCTCGCAGAACGTGCGTGCGACATCGTTGAGCGCAGGGAGGGACGTGTCCAGGAAGGTATCGAGCGAGGCGTCAAGCGAAGAGAGGGATCTTAAGAGTGTGGAAGAGGTGTTATGCAGGGAGAGGATCGTTGGGTAGGACGTGTGGGCCAAGGCGTTCAACGAGGCTGTCAGCGTGTGTGATTGGGTCGAGAGCGTCGTCGGGGTTGCCAACAAGTCAGACAAGGAGAGACAAGCAAGTCCACCGAGATATGACGCATTTTCAGGCTGTTCCGTCAGAACAGCGGAGGATGAGAAAAGGTCGAGCAAAGTCGTCACCTCGCCGGCGTCGGTCGTCATGGCTGGCGAATTATCATCGATTAGTAAGTAAGGAATACTACACTTTTTCAAGTCTAGTGTCAAGGTCGTTGCTCCAATTATTGCCAAGATGTCGATATAGATACAAAACCAACCAGCTACGTCGTATGTTATTAAATAACGTGTCACAAACCATGATGACTTTTGTCCAAATTGTCCGATGAAACGAATGTTTGTCAAAATTAGATATATCAATCTTTCAAGTAGTACCGTGTCAGGGGAACCAAGGCATGTCAGAGCTATAGCACAATGTTTGAATTAGTGACGAGTACGGTGCATAAAACAAAAAGTCCATCGCATGAAACACGGTCAGGAGGAGCCCGCTTCTCAGGGACAAGGGTGTGTTGCTAACACAACAGGTGAGTGATGGGTCTACTGCGCTGTACACACAAAGACCGTCAAATACCGAAGGGGTTGGTAAAATGGCACTTACCACCATAGTGCGATGAACGCGGACGTTATCGGTAATGCGGAGATCTACGCCGCGGAATGCACACGCCATCTTCAACCCCGAAAGTTGACGATGGCTGTTGCCCTTGTCCCAGAGGTTGAGGGTGATGCTTTCCAGATGATCACGAGTCTTGACGGCTTCCACGAGAGTCTGTAACGGGGTATCCTGATCCATGCCGAAAGCGAGGCACTGGATCCCCATTGGAAGTTGGCGGAAGACGGGGTTTATTGCAGCAGTAGATGGGCGCTCCGTGCGCAGCTGACAAAGGGAACGGCATCGGATGATGGCGGTGGCGTGTTCAGGTGTTGTACAGGAAGGAATAGTGAGTTCTCGCAAGCTCTCCGTGTGATTCTTTGTGAGGTAATCCAACAGATCCAGACTCGGCTCGCGATCCAGTTCGACTGCACACAAGCTGCTCGCCTGCTCGGACGTATGAAGAAGCCAGTCAAGAAAGTCAAGTGAGGGTTCAAACTGGCAGTTCATTCGCAACCTGGTGAGTGCACAGGCAAACGGCGGATGAGTCAAGCCTGGCGAGAAGTGAGGGATCTTTCCAGTGATGGCGAGCGAATTGAGGGATGGCCACAGGTCGAGAAGCTGGACTATAGATTGGCTATTATCTGACCAATTACTAAAGTGCAAAGAGGTGATCGGGGGACCAGATCGGAGTAATTCCAAGGTGGCAGGATCAAAGGACGGTGCCGGTCGACGCATGCGGTCAAAAGTGGGGCTACCAAGAACGTCCTTACCCGGTTCTCCACAGCCATAGAGAGCAAGGTCGAGCTCGCGGAGGCTAGGGCAGAGGGTGACAGCGCGGGCGAAACAAGCTTGTTTGAGAGGACCAGGCTGGTTGTTGTCCAGGATGACATGCATCTGGACGACAGAGTCGCCAAGGATTCTACCGCGTTCTGTGGAACGGTCTACGGCGGTGATGAACGAGTTGTACGCTGCCTGCGAGCAGAGATGAACTCTCCTGAAAAGGAGTTTCTGTGCAGGGAACGACCACGACCGGCAAACGAGGGAGCAAGTTTTGAGAAACTCTGCGTCGTCAGAGCACACGACCTCGAGGATGCTTAGGACCATCTCGAGCGGTATACCGCGTATTGGGACGCGGGGCACTTGGGGATTGGACGGGAAGCTAGGTGAAAGGGGTGCGACAGCTAGGTGAAAGGATAACTGCTGGGGCTCGGCCTTGGGTTGCACGGTGAGACAGGCTGGAGCGAAAGGAAAGGAGGACTCACTCTAGGAGACGGCGTCCATAATCGTGAGAGACAGCTGAAGAGGTCCATGATCTAACCCAAGGGCAAGAATCGATCTAAGGGGAAGGAAAGCATTTTATATGTCAGAGCGGGCATGAAAGAAAGTGTCGAGTGGGCGTGTCAACTTGGAACCTAATCACATCGGAACTTCCGTTCTGATTTAATTTACGTGCACAATTGTTTTGACCCACGCGGCCTTCGACAGTGCCCCCGGCGTTGAATCGTACACCCCGAACCGCAGCCGCACTCCTCCGCAATGATCGTGGCCAAGTCAGGGGCCCATGGGCAACCCCAACCTCTCCCACACTGCCCAAGTCGCAGCGGTCATGCCTCGTTTCGATGACGCTGACGTCGGATTGACGATGGGGATCATATCGTGTGGAGATAAACTCAGTTTACTTACCCAAAAAGAGACATAGAAACAATTGATATTATTGGGCACGGGAGACTGCATGGAACAAGGGCGGAGTAAGTGCGCCAGTAAGACCAACAACAGCATGTCCACACCCCTCGATCGCAATCCCAGAGGTATTCTCCAAATGATACATGGTCTCCGGTGGCGCCGAAGGTCGAGGTGGTATATCAGAACGTTTAAGTTCAACGTTCTGATACGCTGTGGCTTGGCTTGGCTTTTAGAGTCCTCAGATCACCGCGGACGAAGCGGGAGGGCAGTTGACGGGTCTTCCATTTCATCATGCGATCCTAGCCTTGAAAGAACATTTAAAGCCTTGATCGGAGACAACATAATAACTTTACATTGTGATTTGGTAAACAATATCAAAGTTGGACTTTATGTAACGTACGCGAGACCGCCCTCTGACCAAAATGTCCAAGTCGACGCTCTCCTCCGTCGTGTCCTCACTCGTACGAGCTTCTATGGGCTCAGCGGTCCCATCCACCGTACAAGACGAAGATCTCGACAAGCATGTCGCAGACCTCATCCTTAAAGAAGCAAAGCAAAAGGCAGACAGCTACAGCAAGCTCGGAATAAAAGCCTACTTGCCACCCGCGTACGCAGCTCGTTTAATCCGTGCGTTGTGGATTTATGACATTGTTACAGTCCAGACCCGAATGCCCCCCGCCCCAATAAACGCTTCCTTTCATCCATCATTCGGAGCACAGACGACCACAATAAGACTGTCCTCCGTGCACAGGCACTCGCAGCTCAAGAGATCAAGAAGGAACGAGAGGAGCAAGAGAGGAGAGAGAGGAGAACACGTGCAGAAGAGGCCGTCGCTGCAGAGCGCTCGAGACAGCGAAGGATGCGCGACGACCATGACTCGGACGACTGGGACACAAGGTGGGGCAGAGACAGGGACCGGTCACGGCCTCACTCGAGAGCCTGGGATAGCGATTGGAGGAACCTGAGGAGGGAACACGACTGGAGCGAAAACGAGAGCGAGCGAGACAGGAAGCACAGGCGGACTAGACGGAAGCATCGTTCGCAGTCGCGTTCACAGGACGATAATCGTTCACAAGATCGCAGACGCAAGCGTACATTATCGAAGGAACAGGACAGAGAAGGTGACTCTCGGCGCAGCGAGCGTACCCGACGAAAACACCACCGATACGAAAGCAGAGACGATGACTCTCACAAACGTCGGCGGAAAATGGATCGTTCACCCCATCTTGAGAAAAAGGAGGATCCTAAATCTCGTAAACGCTGCCGCTCTGTGTCCGTCTCGGAGGACCAAAGTCCACAAAGAAAGAAGCCGGCTCGGGAGAGTACGCTATGCAACGTATCCACACCGTCGCGGTCCTCACAGACGCCTATCGAAGACCATACAATCGACGTTGATAGCGATTCTCACCGCCCATCAAAGGGAAAGGAAAGAGACACTGACGATATCTCATTGCCAGTCAGCCCGCCACGAGTACGCTCACCATCCCCTCTGCCTCCTCCCCCTCCCCGTCGATCACGTGTGCGTCCGATATCATCCACGTTCGTTCGTTCGCCTTCCACCTCACCACCTCCACTTCCCCCCGCCGCACTTCCGTCTAAAATGGACAAATATTTCGAAGACTCGTATGATCCTCGTCTCGACATAACTCCCCTGTCCGTCCCTACCGTGCCTAAAACGGGCTTCGTCAACGACTCGGAATATGAAGCCTGGGACGCTATGCTTGAACTGCTACGTCAACGCCGAGAGGACAAGGAAGAGAAGAAGAGGCTAGAGAAACTGGGCTTCAATACGAGTGATAAGAAGATCCCCACTTCAAAGAAATACAGCGAGGGCGGCGATAGCATCATGGAAATCGAATACAAGAAGAAAGGGAGTGTCAGAGAGTGGGATTTGGGTAAAGAGGGGTTTTAATCGCATCTCTGGATCTCACTCCCGGCGTCGGACTGTTTCATTTGCATCTGTACACTAAAATCGTATACCCTCATTCCTATGCTAATGCTGTCACGACAACCCCGTTCTTCCTCAACAAGAACGTGCTCTTGATTCAACGTTTTAGGCTAGTCACGTGTAGCGGCGACAGTGCCTCCAACGACTACACGCCGAGGGTGCGCCAAGTTGTCTGTCTCAAATTCCTGGCTGGTCTTATGTTTGACGTACACCGTTGTAGGAACTACGGTACTCGTGATGGGAATTAAACCCACGCCACATCAACTCAAACCCTCATTTGTCCTACGTCCGCACGAGCGCCGCCGAAAATATAACTCACCCTGTCAGGCATAATAACCTTGAGAGTGCCAGTGGGCTTGATGAGGACAGCCAACCATAGGTTCGTGCCTGAACAACATCAACAACAGACTCTTTTCTCAGGTCAAGGTGGCGAAGTACGGGCCAGTGCCCGCCCCCGGCTGTGCCTACGTCCAGATCCGGGCAACGGAGTGCGACGAATGTGCGGGGCCAAGACCCAATCACCATCACGTTAAGATGCGCCCTCGGTTTTTCATGATCGGCTGTGGCTTATAAAACTCGCAAGTCCAGATCCCTGACGACTCTTGATCTTGACCTCCTTGTTCCATGTGTGCTTTTTTCTCGAGGCGTTGTTGTGAGTGGTAAATCCCGCCGAATGGTCAGCAACCGTGACGCCGAGTCGGTTCTCGAGACGGAGTCAGAACCCCCGGGCTCGGGATCGCAGTCGAACAAACACAACTCGTTGACACTTCTCAACCAACGCCGGCTCATTGCGCTAGAAGAGATCGACAATGCGTCTTTCTCGTACGATGCTCTTTCGTATGCCTTTTCCATTTTTCTCATTCACTTACCCTAGGTGGGTCCACACCAAGATATGCTTCATCGCGGGTGCTGGTTTCTTTACCGACGCGTAGGTCTATTCCTTATTGTTACAAGATGTAGCACACAAGTCTATCCAGGTACGATATGTTCGCAATCAGTATCATGACCTCGATGCTGGGCTACGTTTACGGCGACCAAAACGGTAGAGAAAGCTCTGCTTTTCCTGCGTTCTTTCGTACACTCTCATATTGTCCTCGAAGGTGACCTCAGTCCCTGGCAGTCAACAGGTCTGAAAGTCGCGGCCCCGGTTGGCAGTTTGGTTGGCCAGTTGGCCTTTGGTTGTCTCGGGGATATCCTTGGTCGTAAACGGATGTGTGAGTGATTCAACCAATAAACTCATCTACGTGTTTGTTCACGATTCATTCAACTTAAGACGGTATCGAGCTCCTGTTTATGATCACAGCCACCTTTGGCCAAGCACTCACAGCTCCCGGACATGCTGTCAACATTGTTTCTGTTCTCATCTTTTGGCGATTTATTGCAAGTTTTTTAGATCTCTTCTTTGGGACTTCTTTTAATTGTTCTCTGAATCTACTAGATGGGAATCGGATGCGGAGGCGACTATCCTCAGAGTGCTGTCATAATGTCCGAGTTTGCTCCCATTCGCAGTCGTGGTCGTCTCATCACTTCAGTCTTTGCAGCTCAAGGCTGGGGCCAACTCGGTGCGATCGTGCATCATTTTCAGATCTCGAGTCTTTTTTTGACGAGTAGTCTATCAGCTGCCGGTATCGTCGGTTTGGTCGCGGTCAGTGCTTTTGGGGACGCGATCCGCGATGCTACTTACCCCAGCGCCGTCCCCGTTGATTGCATCTGGCGCATCCTCGTCGCCTTTGGATGCATACCTGGCCTGATCGCGTTTTACTTTCGCCTCACCATCCCCGAGACGCCTCGTTTCACTATGGACATCCAGCACAACATTAGTCGAGCGACGCGCGACATTAGGAGCATTCTGGCAGAGGGCCAATCGTTGGGATCCGTGGATGGGTTTGAAGAACACGTCATAGTACCTCGGGGCTCCCTGAAAGATTTCACCAAATATTTCTCGGACTGGAAGAACCTGAGGGTGCTCATCGGTACAGCTTACTCCTGGTTCGCACTCGACGTGAGGACATCTCGTAATGGTGGACATATGCACATTCTGACGCACGTTCAGATACCATTTTATAGTCTTAGTTTCAACACTTCCACCATCCTGACCTACAGCAATTTTGGTAAAATCAAGGGAAATAGCCCCAACGACGTCTACCAGAGTCTCTTTAGAATCTGCAGCGGAACCATGGTGCTGGCCGTCGCAGGTTACATCCCTGGGTTCTGGGCGTCTTTCTTCCTTATCGATGCGTGGGGCCGCAGGCCAATTCAACTCATGGGCTTTAGTATCCTGACCGTCCTCTTTTTGATCATGGGTACGTCCTCCACGCGTTTTTCCTCTGTCATCCCGCCGACGTATTGAGATCCTCATTCTACCTCCTTAGGCTTCGCATATATTCCCCTCAACTCTACTGGTCCGGGACGGGATGCATTCATCTTCCTATATTGCCTCGCCAGCTTCTTCCAGAATTTCGGCCCGAACACGACGACATTCATCATCCCCGGCGAAGTCTTCCCGACCCGGTACCGCTCTACGGCATACGGCATTTCGGCGGCGTGTGGCAAGTTTGGGGCTGTCGTCGCACAGCTCGCACTCGGCCAGCCATTACTGAACAATATCAACGATATGAGGATCATGTGAGTACCCCCAGTGTCTTTATTTCTTCGTGGTTGCGGACGCACCCCCATTCTACCTATGTTATTTTTTTTTGACAATAATACAGATTGGAAGTGCTCTCCTTCGTCATGTTCACCGGCGTTCTGTCTACGCTGCTAATTCCGGAGACCAAAAAGAGGACGCTCGAAGATCTCTCGAACGAATACCAAGAATCGTACATCACCGGCGCAATCAGGAGGGGCGTTTCGCCGCTTGTTTGAGGACAAGAAAAGCGTCCGGGAACCTGAGCCTCCGAGCCTTGCAGTTATATTCTAACTTATTCATTTCCGTGTTGGGTGGATTTTCTCTGTTCTTTTTTTCAATGTCTAGGCAACTGCACTGTTCTGTATTGTTATTGTAATGATCGTATGTATATCACCTACATCATGGATACCCAGTCCGACTCCTATCTTACAGGACATTCGCTAAACTTGATCGTCTCAATCGTCGGCTTTGTACATATGAGTCCATCATACATTACGCAGGGAGGTTATTGTGTTATTGTGTAAACTCCACGCGTACCAGCAGATCCGACCTTTTGGGCAGACCTACATAATCATGATCTCTCTATAAGTTTAAGTTGTGTGAGATGTGCCGTTTTCCAGAACTGAGAGCGAATTCTGAGCTGACAGTATCCATATACACTCTCATTCCTACAAGTCTAGGTACATCATCGATAGAGAGTAGTAATACAAGCCAGACCCCCCCTTCACCATGTTTGATCAGATTCCTGAAACCCAGAGGTCATTCGGAATCACTGCCCCACGAGCTGGCGCACGACCAGAATCTCCTCCGTGGACAGCTGGTCAACGTTCGCTGCAAAGTTGCCGTTCCTCGCCGCGCAGTCTTTGAAGAACGTGACGAGATATTCCTGAACACCGACCAAACGTCAGCCTCGACTCTCGATCAGGCGGAACGTTCTCACCTTGATGTCGATCTGCGAAATGGCGTCGTTCTTGAGGTCTTCGTCGTCATTGTCGTCAAAGATATCATCATTGTCGAGATTGGCACCGCGCGGACCGAGTATCTCGGAGAGGAACGCAAAGTCTTCCTCTTTGAAGCCCTGGTTTTGTTGTTCCTCCTCGGTCCATTCTTCGTCCTCGTCGTCAGAGTCTAATCCTTCGCCGCTGGGGAAAGCGACCGATTCGGACTTAGAACGGAGGTCGTGGACCAGTAACTTAAGCGCTTTGACAGGGAACGTCACTGAAGTGAATTCGTGAGGACCTATAGACGCGGAATGAAATGCATAGTCAGCACAACTAAAAATGACACGCACTCGTCTTTGTGCGCGATCTCGTCATGATAACTGTCACAGAAGGATCACAAAGAACGACCGTTGAAAACGTCTCTCAAGCGCTGATAATGCACTCACCATCTTTGGTTTCGGGCTTGATAATGATATCCCCTTTGACTATCAGGTTCTGCAAAGAGGCACGCCCAGACGCGTAAAGCTGGGCCAGCGTAATAGTGCTAACCCTTGTAGGCCAGTAACCTTGGAAGGTCTCCGCATTCTCGCACCAAGTCTGAATCAATATATCGAGGCCGGTTCGACCTTGCACGGTCGTCGATTCAAGCATGCTCAGCACCGTATCCGCCTGGTTGTGTATCAAGAATACAAATGGAATGATTAGACTCTGTAGGAACGTAGCCGTCTTGGCCGTGAGCATTCGTTCCACCATTGCGTGCAGGAGTTCAGGGAGCACGGGCAGCACAGAATCTCCTGCACGACGCAGGAGGTGGATAATGAGGTCGCCAATAACGAGACCACCTGACTCATCCTCGTTTCGGAGGAGTTTAGCGATCAGCTTCAAGACGTGACTTAGACCAGATTCTCCAGAGGGGTCGTGCCATGACATAATTTGTGGACAATCTTTCCGGACAATCAGCGTGAGACAGACAACACCATTCTGGATAGAGTGTGGATGAGTTGCTCGCCAAGTCTGTTATGAGCCGCATACCTGCAATACGTCTCTGTCTTCTGCATCTTTGAGGCAATTAAAGAGATTGGGGGCAAGAAGGGCAAAGAATCCGTCACCGAGACCGCTTTCCGGAGCTCCCCTAACGAGACTTGAAACGAGATCAATGGCGGAACCAGTAATCCAAGATTCCTCGCGCTTCGCCATCGAAATCGAGGTGCAAAGAGTCGGTAAAGCTTGCTGTACGACAGTTTCGTACACACTGGGAGCAGGTGACTTCGCGAGTGAGGCAAGGATATCTGTGAAAATAGACAGGAAGATAGGATCTAACGATCATATCGTTAGTGGTCATATCCCACTCCTTTACTTACGTCGACGAACCTTTGTTGTTCTTTGTCCAGACTTCCAAAGTTGCGAGCACGAGCGAGTTCGCCAAGTCGATTGTAATCCACGATGCCTTATCGATGTCCAGCACAACCGACATCGTGCTCAAAACTAAAGAGAGCGTATCTTCCGTCGTCAGAAGCAAGAAGGGCCCGAGATCCTGGGCAATCCGCGCTACGTATGGTTTTAAAGCAGAATCTTCGGCGCCCTGACAAAAACTGGAAAAATTCAGGTGAATCAAACAGTTGAGCAAAGTCAAGAACAGTGTTACTTGTGTACTGCCTTCACTGCGGAGACTTTAACAGGGATGTTCGAAGAATTGGATTCAATTACACGCATCGCTGCCTCAAGATACTGCCCCGCCATCTGCAGGGGTAACAGCTTGGCAAACTGGCTCGCAAAAACGAACGCCCTGCCCTGAAGGAAAGGCAACTCTGACAGACAAAATCAGTCAGAGAAGACAACCAGTACGCATCTACTGACCGGCTTGGTTCAGGAGAGAAGGTATGACGCTAGCAAGAAGCTGCTCGATATCAAGGGGTTTTTGACGACCAGAGTCTTGCTCGTCTTCAATGCATTCTAGAATATCTTCTGCTTGGGAACCAATCGCCGCAAGGCCAGCTTCTAAAGGCTTCCACCTGTCTTGATGAATGAGTCAATCATCCGATGACTGATAAAGTAGACGCGCCAAGATGATCTCCCTGCTTCCCGAGCGACTTGACATGAACCTATGATTTGTTGTAGATTGCCCTGGAAAGCGATGCAGACTTCCGCTGGTGAGCGACCCAATATGGTCTACAAGGATTGTCGCATCAGTTCAGTGGAAGCAAGACGTGGTCTCGCACATTCAATAGCCCTAAACCAGCAGCCCGAACCCCATATGTTTCTGTTTCATCCTCCTCTTGAGCAACGAAAGTGTTTGCATTTGTTGCCCAAGTATCTTCCTTAATTAACTCGTCAACTCTGGTCCTTGTAAAAATAGGAGGTACTGACATCTTCCGCGGTCATCTGAGCGAATCGGAAAACTACACCAGTCAGATTCGTGAGATTTGGAGATTGGTTTTTGGGGTCAAGCCATTGCTTCGCCCTTCCTCCACGCACAAGATTAGAAACAAGATCAAACAATGGGCAGATAAGGTACGGAAGTTCGACGGCTTCGTCTTCAGTTGATACAGGTACCGTTTCAGTCGCATTGATATAGTAAGTCTCATACGCAGGGAATGTGCTGTTGAGATGGGAGAGTGAAGAGTCCAAGAAGGATTCAACATAGGCCTTCAACCCGCGAGGGAATGCGGTGTTTATGATGTCCAATGCCTACAGATCCAGGCACACGTTAGTGACACGCTCTGTTCCCGTCCACCAACTTACTTTGAAAACTTGAATCCTAACAGTCAAACCGTCCCAAGTGGGTTGATTCAACGTATCACTGATAGGCTGCCCTAGAATTTCATTGAACGTGTCAAGCCAAACAGGGAGGATGTTCTCAGTGGCCTCTTTTACAGCTTGAGGATGCTGTTCCTTCACCATGTAAAGCGCAGTGACACATTGACAGAAGACCGAGACGCTTCGTGAACGAGTCAACGGACTATGATGCTAAAGAAAACTTGAATAACGCAGAATTTGGGACAGAAAGACGAAATCACGTGTGCATCATTTAGAATGGTAAGGAGCACGGGTAGCAATTGACGAAGAACGGGGAGAATTTGATCCTCTGTAAGGTCAGACTTGATGAACTCGGTCAATACTTGCATTGCTCCGTGAACAGAATTGGGAGAGTTGGAAGAAATGAGTTGAATGAGACCATTGAGAAGGTCCGGATATTCATCTGGCCAGTCACAAGATGCAATTGAAGAAAGTACGTGGGCCTATATATTGGTGTCAGGCCAGTGGCTCGATGAGGTGCTGCGTCTACGAACGTTCAATGATCTTATTTTACGATCTGGATCAGAGAGTCCATTGAAAATAGCCTGTCGGATCTGCGCCTTAATCTGCGGTGACGTTAACCGCGACCAAAAGAGAGTAAGAAGAACATATCCACTTCAACGGGTGGTGCATTTCCGCGAAATTGGGAAAAGTAGGGAGACCATCGCTCAGTCACGTATTTCCTGAGGATAATGCTTGCGGAGTATAAGACGCGTGACTATCAGGCGCGGCCTTGTGAATGAAGGGTCAAAGGGCTTATCTGTCGAAGAGAGGCATCGATGTTCTGGGTCAACGCAATCTGAGATAAAGCTAATCCGGTTTCTGAAAGCGCGTCAATATGCCATCAGATCACAGTGGAGTGGCGTGAGGGTACTTGCCTGGACGTTGAAGTGCGTCGGAGAGCTTGAGCTCTGCTGTAATCCTAATGTTAGCGTCTGCTTTGAGGGTATCTGACAACAATTGTTGGATG
>JBBPLX010000484.1:0-21398 GCA_038090015.1 Leccinellum albellum
CTGTCCGAGACGACGGTGGCAGTACCCTGGAGGACTGCCGAACGGTAGTTGTAGCTGTGCGAGAAGGGACTCAGGGCGAGGACGAGCCCATCAACGTGCGTCGCTGCGACACACACCGGGAGTCCACCCGATTCATCTGCGTCCGAGGAGGTATCTGAGATCTTCATAAGACGGCTGGATGTGTGACCTACATATGTGGAGAGCGTGTTTAGACGAGGCGACTAAAACATCCTATGGCTGATGTGGGATGCTCACCGTGCAGATAGCATACCGGGGCGCTGTCACTTCCCTCTGGATAAACACCCATCTTGCCGATCATGGGCAGTATGATTGGGGTGCGGTCCTGAGGGTCGTCATAGGTACCGGAGGGTGAAGGTGGGAGGAAGGAGACATGCACGATGGACGCCGAGTTGACAATACCATGGATGGTCTCGTAATCGTATGTCGCTGTCGGCGTGAAAGACCGAAACCGTGAGTATGAGTTGGACTTGACTGGCATATTTCGAGCAAGGGGGTCCAAGATCTCACCTCGTTTTCCCAACCTGTTCACGGTGTTCCTTCGTTCTTTGGGATAGCTGGGGGTATGGTCATCATCCATGATAAAAGCTGGTCAACAAGGTAACTCGGACATCTGCGACCAGCACTGCATGGATTAAGTCAAGTGTGTAGTGCAACTCCCAAGTGACCTTGACTGACCTTCCCTTTGTGGACTTGTTTTCACACCACTGTGTCCTTCGAAGTTCTATTCTTGGAGGGTCCGAGGTTTGGGCGGACACAGCTGAGCGACACCCCTACGGAGCAATACCAACTTCCCCAAGCAGTCACATATTCGTTCTAGCCAGTCACAGATCCGACGACGACATGAAGTTACGAAGAAGCCCTTAGGAGCAGCTAGCCTAGAATCGACATAACTTGGCCGGGCAACCGTCGAAATCAATATAATCTACCTCGTAGTACCTCGTGCTGCGCGCAAGATCGAAGAGGTAAGTCCGCCGCGACAACGAACACAATGGACGGCCCACGATTCATAAACCCGAGTGAACCTAAACGAACAATCACAATCATCCGACCCTGGTCCGCGCAACTAGGGCCACCATCTAGTGCTTGCAAACCAGGCATCAGAACGACCTCACGGCGAAATGCTGAGCATAGCCCATCTCGCGAACGGAACCGCGAATACGAGTTCACGCCTCGGAGCCAATGGGGCCAAAGGGGGCACACCAAAGCATAGGAAGGTGAGGATTCCAACCGCGCGGTTCCGGTTAAACTTCAGGCGATACATTGCAGTGAGCTTCATAGCGCTAATACCAATGCCAGCGAATCCGCGAAACTAAGTTGCGCAACACGCATAAAACTGGCTTGCAGACTCGGAGACGCGATCATATTGCACCACTCGTCAGACCTCATAGAAGCCACAGTAACCATAGTTAGCCCTGGAATGGAGGCCTACAGGACTAAAGCAGTGGGTGAACAATCTGCCACCTCTTTCCCACTTAACGGGTGCTTATGCGAGCAGGCAAAGGATGTAGTAACTTGCAGCGGCGGCGTACTCTTCGCGACGCTCACGCCTCCTTTCTAAGCTTGGCTTCACGGTCGACTGGGAAGATTATTGACTACCAACCAACATCAACGCGCAAACGCCTACCATGCGTTTCATTATCTAGCGGGACGTACGTAGTATTCACTATTCAAGCGGGGTTTCGACGCCCACGAATCAAACATACGCAGTCGAACTTCTCAAAACAAACCCATGCCTATAACCGCCGAACCATCAACTTAATAGGGTATGTTGTATTGGAAACTTAGTTCGGAAAATTGAACTATAGATAATTTTACTATATTACAGATACTTGGCTTCGAAGCGCCAAGCGACTCGGACAAGGGAGGAAGATATCGGGTATTTTGGTGTTTTCAACATTGCCATACCTGTCATGTACGGCGCCCATCCTTGATGACGTACAAATAAATGTGTGGAGGTCCTCAAGACGACACCATGATACGGACTAGTTGCAGAATTTGTGTCTGGTCTCACTAAGTTGGGACAAAGGATCAGCATATTACCTCTCAGAGAACGACGCACGTATCGAAATAACTGAGCTGTTGAACCCGAGGCATGACTATTGTGAGTAGAGTCCCATCAAAATGTGACAAAAGGAAGAGGCAGATGCAGAAACGGAACGAGTGAGAACATGGGCACGAGGACGCTTGAAGCCAAGGGATAATTCAAGTAACTTTAAGACAATTGAATGAGCTGCACGAGGATTATATGTATGCACAGTGACCGGGCCCATGGAGATTAGAAACGAGTCGAAACATGCCCGCTGCTAAGCGTGTCATCTTTGGTTGTCGCTCCGTGCGCTGCCAGTATTCTCCCGTATGCAGGCCCTTCGAAGATACTCGTTCCTTCTAGTATGCTGGGAGGGGAGGGAGGCAATGTGGGCTCAGGGGGACAATGATTGCGAAGCGCTCTCCAGCCCAGCCGATGCCGGGTACCTTGTACGTGACCCGGCAATAGGGACCATGTACCACTCCGGAGTACATTAGTGAGCTGCGAGCCGGAATGGGAAATGGAGGCAGAGCATGGCGTGCGTGCGCGGCGTGGTGGCAAGAGATGAAGCGGTACTTAGTGTCACTTGTCCCAAGACCTTCGAGCACCAGTGTAGCTCGGCTCGTGTCTCAAGCTCACTATGCCACAGTGCATCCCTTCGTGCAAGTAACCTGCCCAGACTAGCGAAACAACTTCATATGTTACATTACTGCTTCAGACAACTCCCGGTCAGTGAGACAAGGCAGCGGCGGATCACGAATGACAAAAGGATCATGACTGGTTTTATCAGAACTCAATGGCCGTTTATTTCGTTCGGGAGACCTGCAAAATACCAAACGTACTACAAACGGAATACAAATGCAAATTAGAGCGGGCACGAAAGACAGGGAATAATTATCAAGAGTAAAATGGAGCAGCAACAAGATCAAGAGAATAGAGGCTACGAAGGAACATTCTCACTCGTATATTTGTCTGCTTACATCGCAAGCTGGACCTCGGGCGCCTGGAACGCCCCATACCCAGACACAGGGTGAATCCCTGGGATCCCCGGGATACTGTTCTGTTGTCCGTCGTCCAAGCTGTTCATCAGCGGCATGTCCACCCAGGAGAACCTACACAAGAGAAAAAACTCAGCAATAAGTTAGACCCAGAGCAAGAAAACAACGCACCCAGGCATCATCATATTAGTCCACCATGCGTCATTGATCGCGTGCATCGTAGCCAACGGCCCGTCCACTAACATGTCCGCCATATTCACGTCGTTGCTCTCAAGAGACGCACCAGATCCATCGTTGAGAGCCGTGTGTCCATACGACACATTCGTGTCGGGATCAGGTTGGTTGTCTGTCGCCGGCGGAGCCTGGACCGTGCTCGGAAGCAGGGACCCATAGTTCAACTGCATCGCGTCGTTGTCCTGGCGTTGCCCGGACCCAGAACCCGCTTGCGTACCCATACCTGCGTGCGACATGTGCGAACCGGCAGGACCGTGCGACCCATCATAGCTGTCCGACTGCGGTTGGAACGCGAGCTGACTCGCGGGTGGTTGCGGTTGCAGACGACCAGAGATGGTGCTCCCACCTCTACGATGCTTCGTAAGCAGCCCACTGAGGAAGCGTGCGTACAGGTGTGGGGTATGTCGTTCGTCGATCGCCACCTCTTGGAAAGTCGTGATGAGTCGACCGATCGAGTCGAATATCTCATCTTCCATTTCTCGAGTTAGGATATGCACAAACTCGGGTCGAAGCAACTGTTTCAGACAATTCAATACAATGTCAATCATTGCATGACGAGCAGAGGAACACACCTTGAGCAAAAATGCAGAGGCGAACGAGGCAAAAATAAAGTGGCCTGCACACGAGACCGGTCAAGCTATACCCCGACGCCGAACAAGAACGAGGCTTACCATCTGGGGACGAACGCATGAGACCGCTTGGCGCGAGCACGTTTATCATTTGCTTGATGACTGTGGTGGCGGCTTCAAAGCACTATGGAAGCTCTGTTTGAACGTGGAACATGACACTGGGCGAAGGAGCTGAATCACCTTTGTAAGGAATACCTTGTCACTCGTCCCGATGCCACGCTGGAAAGCGTGCTGGAATCCAAAAGAGTACATAACAAGGCGCGAGTAGTTGACAAGGCTGTGTTGCAAGTCAACCGAAAACGGAAATTAAACAAGGAACACAAGGCTGCTCACAATGGAAGCAATGTACACCGGAATCGACAAAGAGTATCTGTCACAGGAAAGTCGTTAACAAAGCGGACGCATACTTGGAGAGAGCATGGACAAACCATTGGGATCAGATTCGGACTGGAAGCGCAGCTTCCACTCTTCAAAGTAATCCGTCAGCTGCGCGTCATGCCGGAGTGTCACGGAGAGGAAGTCCAGGGACTGCGATATTGATTATCCACCGCGCGATGGCATAAGTTACAACTCGAAGCCACACGCAAGGGTTCGCCTCACCATGTTCAGTCCCGTCGGTGAATTAGGATCAGAGAATATCTCTTCATGGAACCGACCGACGATGCGCAAGAGTTGAGAATAAGCACAGAGATGAACATCGTACTAACGCCAGATCAGATAACCACACCGCCCGTAGGACACATGACACGTACCTTGTCCCGATACTGAGACAGTTTGTACCAGTCCGCAGAATTCCTCGTAATGTAATCCTCCTTGATCGTACTCGGTTTTCCGAACTGCGTCGCCGTAGATCGGTCCAGGTTGAAACAAATCATCCACACCCTCGTCCGGTTGAGCATCTCACGCTCCTGGCGTTCACTCTGTGGCTGTGTCATCGACGCTTGATGGAGATTCAGATCGGTGGCGATCCTAGAAGAAAATAGAACTGAGCATTAGCTGTCGTGCGGACATAGCGAAAGTGCGATGCGGCCAACCTGATTGCGAGTCCAGTGTACAACCAGCTCCGATCCTCTTCCCAGCGTCGAGCGGGGACGGCATAAATACTCATGAGGATGTACGCCTGGCACAGTTCAACGGACTTCCATCCATCGATAAGTGCGTTGGCAGCCGAGTGCTTCGCGAAATGCATCGCTACGGGGTATATCTCAGATTTTTCGGCATAGTACCGGGACGAAATTGCACAGACTGTTTATTTAGTTGTTAGACAAATTATGGCAGAGAGGGACACATATCAATACGCACTGACTGTGAAAAGGAAGGGGCAGCGCTGGAATATCGATGCTGAGTTGTGCAGGTTTGGATCCAATAGGCCTATAAAGGGCTAGAACGAGACAAACGTCAGTCACAAGATCACTAAAGTGAACGCCACACACATTGATCTGATTCCAAAAGCTGTTCGGCGACATCAGTCTCACGATCAGAGAAGAAAAAAGGTAGCATACATGTCGAACAACTTGTCTACGTCCGCCGGCGTCACCAGCCCATGCAACATGATGTCGGGCGGACTGTTCCTCTCGATCAAGTGCTTTCGAATGTTGAGGTCGTTCGCAGGACCTAGTCCAATCCATGAACATCACCGTCCCAACACCATGATATAGCAAACATACCCGGCTTGAAATACTCCTTGTTCGCAACACCCTTTAGAAAAATCGTGTCAACACAAATCCAACCAAAATAGTTGGAACACATACCACGTTATTGTCATCCTCCTCAGGCTTGGTAGCAGCGCCGCCGCTAGGACCCGCAGCGCTCCCAGGCCGTCCCCTACTCTTGTTCTTCCCCTTCTCGTTCTCCTTATCCAAAGATAGATTCGCGAGCAATCCAATCGGAACCGTCACATCTGGCAAGACATTCCGAACCTTTTCGGCATTCTCTTCCTCTGTACCGGCAGCCTCCTCGGTATCCTCCACCACGTCCTCGGGGTCGTCACCCATACCGACAGAATGGATGGTAGAAGCGCGCGCACCGGTACCGGCGGCAGTGCCGGAACTAGCACTTGCACCCGAGGCGGCAGCTGCGGTGGAAGACGAGGCTTCGACAGAACGACGCATCTCTCGGATGATGTCCATCCTCGCCGCCGACGCCTGAGCAGATTGTTGCTGCCCATTGCTACTCTGTATACGGTCTATCCAATCGACTATCCGGACGTCGTCCTTGTCAGAGGGCGAGACCGCAAGCTTGAATTGTTCAATCGAGAGCGGAGTGGCCATGTATGGGTTGTGAAGCTGTAACGAGTTGTCAGGACAAGTCACGTCAGTCTAATGACAGTCGTCAACTCACCTGCTTCAAAAGAGACCCGATGATCTGATCCTTGTGACGGATCTGTGCAAGCAGGTATTCCCGTTTACTAACACGAGGGGCAGGTGATGAGTACGTGGACGACAACGTTTCGGATGAAGCAGTAGAAGAATCAGATGAGGTTGAATTGTATGACGAAGAACGTGGGCGATTCATCGTCGTCAACATTGGATGATTAAAAAAACAGCGAGAGCAGAGAAAAGACGGAAAGGAAGACGGATGAAAAAGAAGGATAGTCGCAGATGGGAGGACTTTAAGTAGCTCGAGCTGCAAGGAAAACGCTAACAAGAGTTTGGACGATACGGCCGAGCGGTGCTGGCCTCTCCGGTGAAATCGAAAAAACAGAGTGTGTGACGTATTTCCTAGGCTGTATGAGAAACGGAGTACTGCGTACGGGATAATACCGCAGTCTGCCATTCCAAGTTATAACCCAAACTATGGCGCCTGCATGCCGATTGCAGGCTGACGCGAGCGAACGAACGACCCGGTTATCCAGCCTAACCTAGGAGCATATCATGTTCCGATGTCCAAATATGGACAACATGCCGGCAATGCGGTGCTCGGGGACGGCGCGCCAAAAAAAAAAACGGGACCAGCCAAGAAGGAATGAGCATCGCAATGAGGACTCACTTGGGTGTGGTTCTAGGCTTCTTGGCCTCGACGATGCAGGGATGGCCCGAAGACGTGCAACGCTTGCATGCGTTTGCACCCTCCGGAAAGTCGCATTTCATCTATCACCATGACCGGAAACAAACCGAAAACACAAACCACAGTTAGTGACAGCGATCACGAAGCGACGTGTATACCCAATTACGTCCGAATCGGGATGGTGGAACCCGAGGAACGTCACGATCCAGTGACCAAATTGATCCAAGTCCCATTCGAACGATTACAATTTGGAAATAGTAGGATGGCGGTCAGGGAAATAGCGGGGTCAAACGAAATGATGGATGAATCGAGCATGTGGATGTGCGGTCAGAACGACGCGAGAACCAAACGTCCAGCATTGCCACAGGTTGGTGGTGACGTAGGTGGCGAGGGAGGAAGTAGGGACCAGTGACAGAATCAAGGGACATGACACATGAAGAGGGGGAAATCAAAGAGAGTGATCGAGTTGACAAAAGTAGAGTAGACGTTTCCAACACGAGGGCCCGGAGGTTCAAGAAATCGAAATTGCAGTTGCATCCGTTCCAAAGCAAGACGGTGGCGTGAGGAGTACGCGTTGTTGAAGGGCATCCACAACATGGGAAATGTGAGACGCGCAGACACGGGGTTCCGGAGATATGCCGACGGAACGCAAGTCGTTGACGTGCGGAGAGTTGGCCGTAAAGCGATGAAAAGAAGGTTCGTTAAGCGAGTTAGCAGCCATGCAGTAGGCAAGGAACAAACCTTGAGCCGTTTACAATAAGTGCATGCTCCAATTCTGAATGGTCATATTGTCGTGCGCAAAGATGGAGACCAGGCGGGAATACAGCAGAGAACGGTTGAGCAACATCACCGAGCCGAGGGCGAGGGAATGTATAGGATTGTTCGAGCCACCAATCATAGCGTCCGACAAGTTCGCATTTCAAAGCACAGTCAATGAAATAAATAAAAAATACGTCCACAACGGGTGTGGTTGTGGAATGCGAGATGAATATCGATAGACGAGATTTGAAGGCGGTGACAACAGGAGCGCACCGCCAATCAGGGCGTTCATGTGGAGCAAACATTCCACCGGTCAATGTGGGGCGGTTGAAGTGGTCAGGTGGGAATAGCCGGAGAGGCAGTGCAGGTGGTTCGGCATCCGGGTATCGTATATCCGGTTAACCGGTCAAGGGAAAATGTTGCAATTGGATGCGCGCCCGCCAGATAAAGATGGTCATATTACCCGTCCATTGCAGTTCGTGGTCGGGAGGATTAGATATACCGGTCAGAGGTGCAAAGAGCGAAGATGAAAGGAGAAAAACCAACAGGATGCAGACTCGTCAGCATCACATCGTACTTCGCCATACAAGGGGAAAGGGGGGTGATGGAGGAAAAGGGAGACGCACTTCCGTCCACCAGACGCTCCAGGGGCAGCCTGGGATACCCCTCCACCACTCCCTTCAGGCTCGTTCGCTCCCGCGCTTCCACCCAGCCCCAAACCAGAAGTTCCACTCGCGGCATTACCGTCGTCCAATCCAGGCACGTATTCGACTACATCGTCGTCGTCACTATCATCGTCACTCTCGAGCATATGACCACGAGGGATCCCAGTGGCAATTCCTGCGGCTGATCGCTGGCGCTTCGTTCCACGAGGCCGTTTAGCCGAGGTTCGACCAGGTGGTGCACGGGTAGCGAATAAAGCGGCTCGTGCCTGTTCGGTCACTTGTTGTGCCTGGTTGTCTGTTCGACCTTGGATGCGTGGAAGCCGTGACGACGGCACCGCATGTGAAGAGGGAACAGCTCCGTATTGATATTGTCCCTGTCGTTCGAGGGAGTGTGTTTGCGACTGTGTGTGTTGTGTAAACCCAAAGTGAGGATACGACGGCGGGCCCGAGTAGCCCGGTAGGGCCTGGAGACCTGAATTTGACCGGAAAACAGATGCGTTGCCCACAGGAACCCCGGAAGATCCTTCTTGTGGCTCCGGCGGTGATCCGGTAACGGTGGAGAAAGATGTTGAATGTGCGTGACTGGTACCCTGTCTCTGGCTTAGTTCATGATCGTCGATCCTCTCTTCTCGCCCTGGCACATGGACCCGTCTCCTCTCTTGCAGAGATAAATTACCCCTAGACCGATCCTCGACAGTGAATTGAGGTCCAAAGCCTCGCAATTCCATCGCTCCTGGCGCTCGCGACGGCTCCGAGCCCATCATTCCTGGGGACACTCTACTCGCCTGGCCGCTCCCACTACCATTGTCAAGCGATGAGCCAGTATTCGCTCCGTGAAGGAACTCGTACGATCCTGCACTGTACCCACCGGCACCTATTGGTGTAAATGGCTCGTTAGTTCTAGTAGCGGAAGGAAAAGTGGATATGAGATAAGTAGGATGGTATGGTGGTGATGCAGAGTCGAAGATGCTAAACGAAACGCGTGACAAGAAACCGACTCACTACTATCGCTCGCGGGGGTATTCGAGTGCGTTGGAGGCGTAACCCGTGAAAAAGAGGAATGTGAAGATGACTGCGAGTGCATCTGAGGATGGGCCACAGGTGGTAAGGCATAAACATTATGCTAACCAAAGGTGACCATCAGCCTCCGAAGACATAACGATTTGCATGAGGGAGAGAGAGAGAGAGAAAGAAAGCATCGTGAAACAAAAGAAGTGGGTCCCCGCATGAACGGGAAAGACACATTTTACAAGAGAAACTGGACGTACAAGCGACGATAAGCTTTGACTAGCTTGATCGTTGTAATGTATTTGTGTAGGTTCATCTACGTGCTGAATAGTGATACCTATATCCGCGTCCGAGGAACTCGCCGGGGACGTGTGATATTGTTGCGCATTCTGAACATAGGGGTTGTTTTGTGGAGCAACGGAATCTGACGAGGAAGCAAAAGTGTGCGCAACCTCTGCTTGACTCTGGTATCCTACAGGCGCACCACGGGCCTCGGGTGCGCTTGATTCCTCTGGTGAGGTAAATGGAGCAGTGGTACTTTGTAGCAGTTGAGTCTGAGTATGCGAAGAATATGGATACGGAGGCAGGGCGAGTAGCTCTTGCAGCCGTCGGTTCGTAAGCTCTTGTGCGGAGGGTGGAGGGCATTCCTGGTTCCGAAACGACAAGAAAAATACGTCAGCCGAGGTTCCGTGCTACCGAAAAAGACATATTTCACCTGGTTGTCTACATTTCTTTGTTCGTGTTCCTCTGTCTGAGCGGCGTGCGAGGAGACAATATGGGTCTGAGCTTGACCATGTGCCTCGGTAGGGTCATCGTAACGTAGGCCCTGTTGTCGGCGTGAGATGGGTACGATCTGACGACGCTGGTTACGCTGCTGGTGCGACTGGGTGGGGTTATGAGGAGATCGACTCTGCCTGCTTGAGGGACTCGTGCGACGAATACCAAATTCAGCTGGATTGGATTGGAATTGGAAACCTTGTGCACCAGTAGAAGCGGGATCGAAGACGAAATCACGAGCGGTGAATGAATTACTGGTGGTGTTAGAAAAGGAAGGGTCGAAGGTGGCTGGCCATCCGCTGTGCTGATAGTCGGGGACGTTGCTTGCGTGTGTAGGATCGTAGAAAGATGGTCCAGAGACGATCATGGAGGAAGGGTGCGAGGTGCTAGAAGGTTCTGGGTCGGACAAAGGGCGACTGGCGTCGGTAGGAGCGGAAGAAGCGACGTGAGGGGGATAGAAAGATACTCGTGTGCTTTGGTGAGGACGATCAGTTGGAGGTTGCGGTTGGTACTGTATAAAATGGGAGTGGGAAGGATGGCGATGGGAAGGAAGGGACGCGGGGGGAAGAGGGGCGGAACTATTGGGCGCTACGAGAAAAGGAGTCAGCAAGAGACGGTGGAGGCTGATCGCGCATGATCTGTCACACTTTGACAGGAAATGCAGCAGATGGGAGAAGGGTAATCGAGAGACGGCGAACGGAGAGCTTACCTCCGGTTCTGCTCACATGCACGAGATCTTCGTCGGGTGTCCGGCGGTTTTGCATTGCGGATGAATTGATGAGGGTCAAGTTGCGAGAGAGAGATCAAGCTAGTTTCTGTGTGAGCAGTCGAGCTGTAATAACCTGCTGCTGCGAATCGCGGAACGTGAATGGCAAGGCTAGAATGTCATTAGCACACCTTACAGGGGGAGATCTTCTCCGAGGTCGCCGCTTATGAACTGGTCGAGGCTCAGCGACACGTTCGACGGGCTTTTCGTCTACACTGCCACAGGCAGTGCAACTTGCTACCCCTCGGGTTCGCTTTCAACACCATAACCGGTACAGAATGTCGTAGTAAGTGTAAAGCCCGCTCAGTCGTATGGGCGTCGCAGAACGTGGGAACTTTGCCCGCTCTACTATGACGTCGGTCATCCCACTCGATTCCTGCCCTCCGTCGAGGATCCCCCTTTCTGCCCACAACTTTCGTCCAGGCTTCTAGCGACTCATATACCAAAACTTGCTAGTCCGCCTACCTCAAATAGAACGTGCTATATTTGCCCCTGTTGAAGCCATTCCCTTGTATGCAATGACTAAACGTGCAAGTTCCGCCACCATATTTTCACCGCATCCTTGTTCTCGCCTCGTTTGTCATCGACCTTTTTTAGGATTAGTCCTACGAATTCCTACTACTCACGCTACCTAACACATCCGAGGATGAATCGATCGCCGAGGGGTAAGAAGATCATGGGAGTATAGAGCGACCAGCCGTCTAAAAAGAGACAACCCACTGGTCAATTTGGTGGTAAGTCTGACACATTTTGTTCGGATATATAGACCCTTCCACGAAAGCCGCTTGAATTCAACCTCTCATATTTTACCAGTTGACTTCAAGTTTCCAGCCTGCGTACGGCGGAAAAGGACGGTATCCCGCTTATCTCACCTCTTCGACAAACACGTTTCACGCAAATATCGTGCCGCGTCAGCGCCACAAGAAGCCCACCCACCACCATGTCTGATTGCTTGCGTTCTTCTTTAAGTTGTATGTGCATTCAAACGAGAAATGGTAAACTTGCATGCAGAGTAACGACAACACTGCCTTCCCCAGTTATTTTCTTCATAAACGACGAATGTCAAAGCGACCCGGAATAGTGACGAGAGCAAGTTCATTTCCGTGGTCCTGTTCATTAACTCCCCATCGTCTTCGCTGTCACGAAAGGAAGTTCCTCGGATGTTAGGTATGTTTTCTCCATCATCACGCTCCCCCTACATGTGACCCATTTTTCTGTTGAGTCGCCTCACCAATCTAGGTCATTTAGCCAGGACTCCGTAGATCTACCAACGTCGCAGGCTGCTACTATTTAGGGGTCAAGCAAGGTAGGGTTTTTGTCGTGTTATATCTCACACCAGGTCACGGCGCACATATCATCACCTTGTTAGCTCGTTCTCCGAGAGCCTCTACGTACGACGGCCATTGACCGACAAACAATAGACGCTGGGCGAGCTGTCTTATCCGGTCGAGCCTCGGCGTGGCCCATTTCTAGGGTCTACAAATCGCGCAAGCAAGCGGTCTATCACCACTTGACGCGTCTGGGTAATGTCGCCCTTCTTTCTCGGACTTGAAACTCTGGTAACCCTGGTATCAACAGTTACCTCCCCGCCGATCTCATTGTTTACTACCAAACCGAACCCCCTTACGTCCCTCAATCCGTACCGACCTCCGGGATGGACAAGAATCGTAGGATCACAGCCATCCTTCCTGACCCCATGCTTGTTGTTTGGCAGTATGAGCGGATAATTTTCCCCATTGTCGTTGGTCGACTTAGGCTTCCCCGATCTCGTTGTATCTCAACTATATTCAGCTTGTCTCGAAGCGTGATTACAATTCCATTCACCCTGCCTATCGTGCAATGACGCTAATGCTGTTCCAAATGACATATTAAGCAAAGCCATTCATAATTTATAACGGATGCTTACTTCTCATCCATCAGTGGATCAGTCCGCTGCTCGACAATAACTTTTCAGACGACTTCTCTCTGTTTGATCTAGTCACGCATACTATGATTTATCGTTCCATTTAGGTAGCATTTTGGTGCACTGCTGCTTGCCTCGCAGGGGCGAGTGTAGTAGTACAAGCGTATTGCGACGGACAGTTACATCATGGTCCAGCTTCAGGAGACGACATTGACTCAGTTGATGGATAGCGTTCGTACGGTTGATTTGCAGTAGGCACCGTGCTTAGTTGTGTGAGATCACATTCATCTTGCTGCGTCATCATTTCCTCAATCATGCGAGCCCTCGCCAGCAGCACCGAGACTAACATCCTCTCTACAGAAAGGGAGGGACTCAGTCACCCTTTCGCAACCAGTCAGAATTGGCACGACTCGCATGTCATAGTTTGCAGATGCTACTACTAAGACTGTATCCAACGCTGCAGAGTAGGTTCAGAAGAAGACGTCACGGTATTCCTAGTAGCCTGAGCCCCGCGCCAAGGACGTGACATCGGAGGCTTCAAACTCCAGACCCTCAAATTCCGTCGCATCTCGAACAAGACGGACCTGGTCTAGAGGATACACGAGCTTGATGTGATAGTATGAATACGAAGATCCCGTCCGACGAGACAACCTTACTCAAGCCTCTTGAGCCATCGGTACCTCGGTCAGCGCTTCAGCCCGTACCGCCCAATGGACCCGAAACTCAGTACTGGTGCGTCTCCCGGCGCACGCTTCACTTGAGGGGTACCAAACTCAGGCGTAGTAGTACCTTTAGACTTTGCGCCAGTAATCATTTCAACATTTATGTTCAACCCTATTGGAGTCCCTTGCCCGTGCCAGCATCCTGGGGCACGCCCCTCTGTTTGTGTCAATAATTATCACGAACGTAGTAAGCAAAGTTTACAGCGCTTTTGGTAATTATTGGCAGTCGCGTCGTGACTTGCATAGATTACAAAATTGGTCCCGCCTGTACTAGACACAAACTCGAAGTTTCATTCACAATCCACCATCCAAACCATGTCAAATCTCACCCTAGTAGTACCAGGAGGCTCAAACAAGAAATTTCGACTCTTGCAAGCTGTCATGGGTCCAGCAACTGGGAGCAATGTCACAGTGGACTCGGAGGATTCAGGACTCGGCACTGGCACTGGCAGTTCAGACATAGACATGGACGACGGCGATCATCAAAAGGACACTGATCTCGATCTTGAGGACAACGGACTAGGTCGTCCACGAATGCCTTGGGTGTGGTTGATGACGTCTCCAGTCTCCCTCCAAAGCTTCAGGATGCGATAAAAAGTCCGTTCGGAGATTTCACAGCACTCTAGGATGTCCTGGAGGCGAACAAGCCCTCGCTCATGAAGTCGGATTGCCGCCAACTTAAGATCGCGGCTAATTCTTCGATTGGGCATTGTTTCGAGTGTGGCTAGCTACAATTTTTTGTAATCTAACGAAACTCACCCGCGACTCGTGACTGCCAATAATTACCAAAAGCGCTGTAAAACAGGGGTCGTACAATAAATTCATACCTAGCCTACCACCACTGTATTTTACGAAAATGCTGAGTGTATCCTTCTGCCGTAGTCACTCTGAACTCCGCCGGCTTTTCTGTCATTTCTATACGGAAAACATGTAGTTTTATCCGATCCAAATGTGGCGATCGTCTACAAATTCTGCGGGAACGTTTGGATGCGCAAGCGCCATATTAATAAGCTCAAGGTCAAAAATATCATCCTTACCACGAAGAAAGAATTGAAGTTGTCATTAATCCTGCATGAGAAAAAAAAAAAAGTGGATGTAATTTGTCCGCTTCCCTCCGCAGCGAAGCCGTATGCACCTTAAATTATCTTTCTCACGAACAACCGCTTCTGGTTAGTTGCATATACATATATCTTGCCTTTTCTTCGGGTCTCACCTCTAGCGTGGACCATGGCAGGCGATCGTTGGTAACCGGAAGTCGAATTCACCGGTACGCGTACATAGTGATCAGTACTCACAGCGCGCCTTTCTCACAATAAAATGACTCACGAAGCATTTCCTTGATTCGCATATCATTTTCGGGTCACCATCGGAAGTACTCCGAAGGACGTAGAAGGCTCGATGAGGGAGGTATTGGTCGAATAGTGTGAATGGGGTCAATTCGATTCTAGAACTAAGATATAGCCATCGCTATTGCACCCTTATCCAATGCAAGAAGATAAAGTTAATCAAACATGATGAATTAAACCAAAATTGAAGCGAAGCTGGCATCTTGTACTTTTTTTCTCAATATTATGGTCAATGCCCTGGGGTGTACTTGCTAGGATCACGTCGCGAAGGGCGAAAAGCCCATCTAGAATTGTGAGTCAAGCTGCGAGAATGGTGACAACATGCGGGACGACATTTATGACAAAGCTCGTACCAATTCCCGGAGCCACAGCTCGAATAGTTGCTGACGTCCTAGGGCTGTAGAGACATGTTCGGAAGGATGAATGGCGGACTGAAGTACTGTCGATCTCTCAAATGTCACCCTGATGGGGGGTCGGTTTCAGAAGAGTTGGGGGTGCAACAGAACAGGTAGCGAAGGACTGTCGAAGAAAGCCTGCGTAAGTGCCTGTAGAAAGGGAAAGGGAGGGATGGGAGAGTGATGACTAGCGACTGCTCACTGATCAGGGTCAAGGATTCACTACTTGTTCGCAGTCAAGCATGGAGTATGGTGGTGTATAGAGAACAGGCACTTGGCTGATTGAGTGATGTCGGTCACCGGTAAGCTGAGAACAGCATGACTTGTCTGCGGAGGTGACAAGACTGGTGAGCATGAGTGCTGAAGTACGTGAGTCTCCGTACCTTTCTGTTAAACCAGCAGAGAATTAATGTGTATGTGGGAAATGCAGGAGTTTTCCGATAGTTTCACCCAATGGATCCTGCGAGACTCTGCCCGTTTCGGAATTCCAGCCGAGAGTAAACAAAACAAGGACAAACAACGCGTCTGTTTCGCTCCCTAGTGATGACGCCAAGTCTACTAGATCCTTTCATCGCTATCACCATCACAGATGCAACCCCCCAAAGATCGTCCACCTCGGCACTCGCTTCGAATGCTCAAACCAAAACCCCCGGAAGCTCAGGGCCGGTCAAAGGTGTCGACCCTCCCTACCGTCTCCTCTATCGCGGCGCGCTCTCGCTCCCCGACTCCTACCTCCAACTTGACGGCATCGCTTTTTCTGCGCGCCTTGCATCGTCATCTGCACTGTTGCAGGACTCACCGTCGTGTTCCCTGTCATCACGGTCCGACACGTTCGCGCGTGAACTCATGTATAACCCGCTCGCGCTAGCGTTAGAGAGTATGCGCGGACGGCAGACGTTGAGGTTCAAGGGCACCGTTCGTATGCAGGACGTATGGGCGGACGACAGTGGCGATGTTTACATGTCCGTCTCTTCCTTTCTCTTCGCAGTTCGTGCATGATCGCCGGCTGACTGGCAGCTTTGTGCTCAGGGATATTCATCCGTTTGCGACATTGACCAAGATCTATTTCGAAAACATTCTGGGTCTGTCTCAGCTGGTTGCTTCTCCACATGATGTGCATGGCCCGAAGAGGACGAAAGTCGGCGTTCGCGTGTCTCTAGGGGACACCGGTGCGTTTCTCTAAACTATTCCATCCTGCCCATCCGATTCATGTGGTGTTCCCCGTTTCGTAGATGAACCCGAGACCACTGACATCGTCATCTACGGTGAGACAAATGCACTCTTGCATCCCCCTCCCCTGCAGCTGTCGCCCGCTACCATGTCCACCTCCGTGGGGAACCCACCGCTCAGTGTGCGTGTTGCGCGCATCATGCCTGCCCCGCGCGCACCACGTCCGGATGACCCAACGCCTCGCAAGCCCCCCGCGCGTTTACTCGGTAGCACTACCACACTCGGAGATCTCGGCGCGAACAAACGCATACTGCCGCGGCCAAGCGTAGCGCAAGATCGAGGTCAGTTCAAGGGTAAGGAGAAGGACAGGGCCGAAGAGGATGCACTGCGTCGGGCGAAGGAAGTCATGCTGCACCTCCCTAGATCCAAGGCGCCCACGAACCGGAATGGCAAAGCAGGGGATAGGAATGGAAATTTCAAGGTACCAGAACTCCCTGCCAAAGTTCGTCGGAAACAAGGGGATATAGGGACAGACGTATTTGGTGCGGTCGAGCCTCAACGTCAGTCCATCAACGGGAAGGGGAAGGGGGTTAGCGCTGACTGTGAGGCTGGCGATGCGATCGAGTGTGCCAACAAGCTCGTACGTCCTTTGCTGAATGCCGTATTATGCAAATGTCGATGCGGGCATTCAGGTGCTGAAAAAGCTGGCTGTCCGTCGTCTGGTCGAGGCAGGTCTACCTCGATCACACTCCGACTTCAAAGAAGTTTTTGGATTCGTTTACCGTGGTGTTTCGTTTGCGCTGGTGCGTCGTTCTTTCATTATATAGTTTGATTGAATACCACTCAACCCCCTGTGGACGGAAAACTTACAGCGTTCGCAGATGAAAACGTTGCATATAAGCACGCAGGCAGCCGAAGCGGTCATTGAAGCACACGTAACGATGTATGCGCTCCCTACGGGCGGAGCTCACGGCGCGTCCCGACCGCAAGAAAATCCATTAGTACTGAGTTCCGTGACCGTCGATGACGTCGGGGGGTAACACCGATCATGAGGAATGGATAAATTATAATTACACTGGCAAGCGATCCTTGCGCTGCATGCTCGTTGCCAGTCATATACAGACCGACGGCGTTTCCGGATTTCGCACGTTGGGGCGTCGATTGGTCATGTGTTCTTTGCCAAGCTGGAAACGATGACGGCGGCGGACTGCGATTGCGGCGTCGTGATCCCCATAGGACCTTGATGGCTACACTCGGCGCGCGTCTAATTGATCAGAGGCGTTGATTTTGAATAACATTTTTTGAATAGGCTAGGCTCCAGCCTGAGTGTGCGTTGCTCACCGGACGCCATTGTTGCACGTGTATTTGACGTGAAGCCTGTACGGGTGCCGTCGAGTGATCGAGGTCGACTACGGTGAGGATGTAGGTGAATGCTGCTCATCGAATGGAATGGTGGAGGATCCCTGTTGCATGACGTGACGCGAACGCCACTAACTAGTACTCATTATCCTCGAGGCTCAAGCGCTCCAGGTGCTCCGAGTCGTCGTTAAAGTACAACACGAGATTACCATCGTCCATGCAGCAATTTCTCCCTATTGAGAGAAATGAAATTCTTTGGTGGCATACCGAACGGGTGACACGGAACGGATGACGGGAGTATTAGTACATGGCACGACTCGCTGGCGAACTTGAGGACTTCGCTGCCAGCTTACTGTAGGCGTCTGTATGGAAGCAACCTGGGGGGGGTGCGTTACGGTGTACCCCTGACTCTGGGTTAGCAACAGGACCCCCCGTTATGCGTTACGTTGCTAGTGTTAGCAACCGGTAGAGTTATGACAATATGATTGGCTAGTCGAGAGTACTCAGACCATCAGGCTGTGTTGTGCATTCCATACGGCACTCTACATTTCAAGCAAAATGGAGAAAAAAATTGAAAAGTGTAGCACCTGACTGCTATGCATCTTGACCTCTGAGTCCCTGAGCCATCAATGCCCCCCCCAACCTGTGTGCGTGAAGGCCCGTCTTCAGACCTAATCTCGCGAATCCACCATCTACACCTTTTGCTACAAAACCTCCCCATTTCCCTCCCTCTCAATCCGGACGAGAGCAACTACCATTTTGGTCTTGATGAAGAACTTATAGATGATGAGGGCGTGTGGTATGCTTTCAATCGGAACCTCGAGATTTGTTTCGAAACACACAAGCTTGGGGCTGGAGGGACGATCGTCTTCCGAGAACGTGGCAACCGATACAACAATCTGATCCGGATGATCAAGACAACTGTAATGGCACTCCCGACAGAAGGGGAACGCACCTTTCTGCGAGATGTCTGGATCGAGCGGCTGATAAGGGCTGCTGAACTCCAGGGTGCCACGGTCCTACCTAAGTATGGCCACCATTACACACGAAATGAAACGCTTACCTACCTGAACAAATTGTAGGAGGAACCTTGCTGCTCTGGATATGAGTGACTCGGAGGTCAACACCAGGCCTATCAAGCAGGCACGCACCTTGTCGTGGGAGCCATCCACCTCTGGCAAGAAAGGCAGGGGATCAGATCTAGATTCGGAGCCCAAGACAGATACTGACCGTTCTGATGATTCCGACTCCGAGATTGAGCTGGTGGAAGTGCAACCACAGAGACCCCTACAAAAACGAGTCAGCATCCACCTAGCGAATGTAGTACGACCTGTACCGAAAGGTTGGACCACTGGAGCACCACGGCAGCTTACTTTCCATGACTTGAACTGGAAGCCTCTTGAGACCGAAGAGGCTAAGAGCGCAGACGGGAACCAAAACTTGTCCAGGTTTGGCGTGAAACCTGAGTATGAATAAGTATCCGTTTTTGGAAAATGAAGTGGAGCTTGAATTCTATACACTGATATTGATCTTGCACGATCCGAGTTGATACTATCTCCACACAGATGTCTGATCGCGACGAGGATGAGCCTGAGGACGACTTCGAGGATGACACAGATCATGATCTTGACACACTCTTCCAACGGTTATTAATTCAGAACCAACAAATGTGCCATGTCATGATGGCGGCCATCTTGTTGGTAGCCCAGGAGATCGTAGCAGCGGGCGAGCGAGCTGAGCCAATCCCATACCATACATCCCTCTTAACAGGACCTATGTGGGTCCTCGAACTCATGCATGGCCATCCTGATCGCATCCGCCATGAACTCGGCGTCCGAAAGGATGTTTTCAAGCAGCTCATCAACGATCTCACAACATTCGGTTTCACCCACTCCAGACACGTCTTCCTTGAAGAACAACTCGGAATCTTCTTATATACTTGTGTAACTGGCATGTCGTGTAGCCATGTTGGAGAGCGCTTTCAGCGGTCTACCAGCACAATCTCCAAGTACTATTCATTTTCTTCTCGTTTGATCCCAAAAAACTGACAGATACTACACAGATATTTCCGACGAATGCTCGTTGCCTTCTCATCTCCTGGAATATATACCAAATACGTCAAGCTACCTCCTGCAGATACCCCGGTTCCGTCTCGCATCGCTGATGACACCGCCGTCTTCCCTTTCTTCAAGAATGCGATCGGTGCTATCGACGGAACACACATCGCTTGCACTCCCTCAGCAGCTGAGAGGGAGGCAACTCGCAATCGAAAAGGCTTCCATTCGCAAAACTGCCTCGTGTGCTGTAACTTTAATCTGGAATTCCTCTATGTTCTCAGTGGGTGGGAAGGGTCCGCAAATGATGCTTTGGTCTTCCATAATGCCCGTACAACCAACTTCGCTGTCCCTCCGGGAAGGTATTACCTTGCCGACGCTGGATACCCTCTTTGTCCCCAGTTAATGGTACCATTCCGCGGCATCCGCTACCATCTACCAGAGTGGGAGCGGGCACGATTGAGGTACATCTCAATCTTCGTCTCTCCACACACTATTGCTCACACTTGTTTCCAAGGCCCTCGAACGCCGAGGAATACTACAATTTACGACACGCGCAACTTCGAAACGTTGTCGAAAGGATTATCGGAGTCGTGAAGCGGCGCTTTCACATCCTTGTCGACCCTCCTGAGTTTGATATGAGTGTTCAAGCACGCATTCTACCTGCCCTTTGTTGCATCCACAACGTGATCCGTCGGTATGACCCGAAAGAAATTGACGAAGAAGCATTCGGAGCTGCAGCAATGTCAGAGGCAGCAACAGGAGATGATGATGACCCTGCAGACAAGCCGGACGTATACTATGGCGAGATGGCGATAGGCTTCACCACAGCAAATGAACGTGAAGCGGCGGTGGCTGAACAACGCGAGATCAAAGAGAGTCTTTGGAACGACCATGTACATTATGTTCAGACCCATCAACAATAGTCGTATTTGTCGATTGTAGCTATCATCAAACAGAACAAAGGGAACACCATTCGTAACGACAATAGTAATACAATAACGGGCCAGTACTACAACTGTCCGAGCCCGTTGAATGGTTCTCCGAGTCAATCGCCACTTTTCTGTACGCTGGCAAGTTTCTTTCGTAACCAGCCGTGTCGAAGCTCCGGTGTGCTCACAGGTAACGTAGCAAGTACAATATACTCATTTACATTGTCACTTTTCTCGCCAAAGATGTCAAAAATCAGAAGTATCTGCTCCGTCGATAGGTAGTCTTGATCGTGTTCGATTAGTAGCTGTGTCGCCAGGATTTTCCTCTCCTCGTGATTGCCAGTGGTGGAGGTCACGGTCACGACTTGCTGGGACGGCCCGAGGTTTGTAGCTGCTCTAGACGAACCACTGGCACTCCGCGCGGTCGTTATCTGCTCCATCATAGCTTGGTTCGAGTGCATATTCGACTGGAGTGTGGTGAGACTGTTGTTGATGGCAGCGCTGAGTTCCGAGTTTTCCGTTGAACGGGCAGTCGTGCGCCGTTTTCGACTGCCTGTGGAGACTCCAGAGCCTGCAACGCTCCGAGTCACACTTGCTACTGATCCCGCAGTAGCTGATACCATAGAAA